>VZQC01001550.1:1409181-1510109 GCA_009823505.1 Rhizomys pruinosus | reverse complement strand
TCTCTCTCTCTCTCTCTCTCTCTCTCTCTCTCTCTCTCTCTCTCTCTCTCTGTCTCTCTCTCTCTCTCTCTCTCTCTCTCTGCATATGTATGTACATGTATCTATATGTGGAGACCAGAAGAGAAGTTAGGTCGTGTCCTCTATCGTACTCTGCCTACTTTGAGGCAAGGTCTCTCCCTGAACCTGGGGCTTGTATTTCTGGGGTAGGCTGGGAGTCAGCAAGCCTCAGAAATCTTTCTGTCTTTACTCCCGCCCCCACCCCTTAAGCAGAAGTTACAGGTGTGTGTAGGACACCCAACCTGTTATTGGGTGCTGGGATATGAATTCTGGTCTCCATAATTTTCCAGCAAATGCTCTTCAGCAGTGAGTCACCCCTTTGACCCCTCAACCTCTCATTTTTTTTTTAATTTTTAAAAATTTTTTAAATTTTTTGTCTTTTTGAGACAGGGTCTCCCTGTAGCCCCAGCCATATTGGAACTCACTCTGTAGACCAGACCGGCCTTGAACTCACAAAGATCTGCCTGCCTCTGCCTCCCAAGTACTAGGATTAAAGGCATGTGCCACCATGCCCGGCAAGTTGTATTACATCACTGATTCAGCATTCATATATTCATTCCCATTTTCCATATATTGAGTATTTACTTATTTATCAGGCTTTGCACCAGACATAGCAAATACAACCAGCATGGTTCCTGCCTTCTTGGTACTTATGCTAAGACACTGACAGTGACTAAGAATGGTGTCACAATGGTGCTGGGAAGAAATGTTGGCTATGGGACACATTTTGAAGCTAATGCTAATAAAATTAATGGTAGTTCAGATGTGGGAGAAATAAATGTGTTAAGACTGACCTTTGGAGGTTTTCTCAAGCAGTATGACAAGTACTGGCATTTGAGATCATGAGCACTGGTGAGGAGGAGGGAGTTAGGTGGTGATGCTGCTGTTGGTGTAGCAGATGCTTCAGTACCTAGCAGGCTTCTGAGAGGAGATGTTAAAAAGTTAGTTAGAGCTATGCATGGTGGTGCACACCTTTAATCCCAGCAGAGGCAGGCAGATCTCTGTGAGTTCAAGACCAGCCTGGTCTACATGGCAAGTTCCAGGACAGCTGTGGCTACAGAGATATCTCAGCAGAGGCAGGCGGATCTCTGTGAGTTCAAGGCCATCCTGGTCTACATAGCAAGTTCCAGGACAGCTGTGGCTACAGAGAGATCCTGGGGAGGCTCCAGAACCTCACTCACTTCTCTTCCCTCCACCTTGCAGCAGGAGTCATAGAGATTTCATACCTAAGCACTCACTGAATCCTCCTTCATGCTGATTATAGCCATAAAGACCAGAGTAGGGGAAACTGAAATACACTTCTTCCACTTGAAGTTTATGCTGAAAACTGTGATTTTGCTCAGTAGCAGAGGTTTCCAGTATATAGATTTGTGTGTGTGTGTGTGTGTGTGTGTGTGTGTGCGCGCGCGTGCATGAGTGTATTGCCTGCATGTATGTAAGTGTACTCGTGTCATGCAATGCCTGTGGAGGCCAGAAGAGGGCATCAGATCCCCTGGAACTGGAGTTACTGACAGTTGTTAGCCACTGTGTACCTGCTGGGAATTGAACCTGGGTTCTCTGCAAGAGTAGCCAGTAAACACTGGGCCATCTTTCCACCCCTGGTTTAAGAAACTTAACAGGGTCCCACAGAACAATACTGTATCCTTTCAATATAACAGAAGAATCCATGAGCTTTTATCACTGTTAACAAGGTTTTTGTACTCAAGAAAATGTAACACTGATGTTTGACATATGTAGAGATAAATATAGTCGTTAAAATGAGTGTGTGCATGCTCGCTCGCTAATTAGGAATTGGATCAAATTGGTGGCATCTGTTTCTGTGGACAGATGCACTTTGAGCTCTCACGACCTCACAGGCTGTTTGAACTTGCCATCTTCTCACTGCCCCTTTCCGTCCCCACCATCCTCCCACTCTGAAACCAGGCGGGGTTTCCTGAAAAGTGGGCTCTGTTCTGGGAAGGCGTTGTGGCCAGCTGCCAGTGTGTCATGTAACTCAGCCAATCACATGAGAAAAGAAAAGACTTGCAGAGAGATGGGGATGGAAACAGGGAAATCAGGTAGGTCAGAGGGGAGGAGTGAGGGCTAAGCTAACGGAGGTGGAGATCATTGAGGGGCTTGTGGCCCTCCCACCACCTTCCTTGGGCACTTTTTTCTCTCCTTGGCTTCTGACTTTGTACCTACTGGCTATTATCAGAATTGTAAGGCTTTTCCCCAGAAGTTTGTGTTACTAAGTAATAGGTGAGCATAACCTTCCTTAGGCATTTGTTTCTAGAACATTCACTTGACAACGTTGTAAAAAACTGCCATTCTCTCTCACTTTTATGAATCCTTTTAAAGTCTGATTTAATTGCTGGGCGTGGTGGCGCACACCTTTAATCCCAGCACTTGGGAGGCAGAGGCAGGGGGATCTTTGTGAATTCAAGGCCACCCTGGTCTACATAGTGAGTCCTAGGACAGCTGGAGCTATAGGGAGACCCTGTCTCAAAAAGACAAAAAAAAAATCTGGGCTGGAGAGATGGCCTAGCGGTTAAGAGCACCAACTGCTCTTGCAGAGGACCCGGGTTCGATCCCTAGCACCCACATGGTGGCTGAGAACTGTCTTTAACTCCAGTTCCAGGGGAGTCCAACACACTCTTCTGACCTCCACGGCATTGCACCACACGGGTGCACAAACCTACATGCAGACACATTTATACACATACAAAAATAATAAATTTTTTTTAAAAGTCTGATTTAATTATATTGAAGTTTTAGGTTTAATATCACACTTTTCAATTTTAGGTTTTTAAATTTTTTTAAAATTTTATTTATTTCTGTATGTGTATGAATGTACTGTCTGCATGCAAGTTTGTGTACCCGTGTCGTGCAATGCCGCGGAGGTCAGAAGAGGGTGTCGGATTCTCCTGGAAGTGGAGTTCTCCTGGAATTGGAGTTTCAGATAGTTCTCGGCCGCCATGTGGGTGCTGGGGATCGAACCCGGGTCCTCTGTAAGAGCGGTTGGTGCTCTTAACCACTAGGCCATCTCTCCAGCCCTTAAGTGAGTTTTTTAGGTGAGTGTGCCTGTGTATGTTTGAGTGTGCCTGCATGCATGTGTGTGTGTGTGTGTGTGTGTGTGTGTGTGCCTGCGTATGTGTTAGCATCATGCCTGTGTGTGTCATGCCTGTGTGTGTCATGCCTGTGTGTGTGTGTGTGCCTGTGTGTGTGAGTGTCAAGCCTGCATGTGTGAGTATGCCTGCATGTGTGTTAATGTCATACCTGCCTGTGTGTGCCTGCGTGTGTCTGCGTGTGTGTGTCATGCCTGTGTGTGTGTGTGTGTGTGCGCCTGCGTGTGTGTCAAGCCTGTGTGTAGCAGTGTGCCTGTGTGGTGTGGGTTATAGAACTGCCTGTGTGCCCTGTGGGTCATGCTGCGTGTGTGTGTGGTGTGGGGCGCGTGCGTGTTGTGTCGTGCCTGCCTGTGTGTGCTGCGTGTGTGAGTGTGCCTGGGTGCATGTGTCATGCCTGCGTGCATGTTTGTGTGTGTGTGTGTGTGCGCACGCGAGTGCGCACCTGTGTCATAACAGTGCCTGTGGGTGACAGAAGAGGGTGTCTGATCCCCTGGAAGTGGAGTTCTCCGAGATTTGGAGTATGGATTGGTTGTGGTCGCATGATGTGGGTGGTGATTTGACTCAGGTTCCCTGCAAGATGTGTGACAGTCTCTTACTGCTGAGCCATCTCTGCAGCCCTATAAAAATGATTCTTACCAAGGCATGGTGGCACGCACGCCTTATCCGCTTATCGTAGCATCTTCGGTGCCTTCCGAAGCGGGTACTCCTGCGCTGTCCATTGCAGCGGCAGAGGGTAGGTGGATCTTTGTGAGTTCAAGGCCAGCCTGGTCTACATAGAGAGTTCAAGGACAGCCAAAGCTACAGGGAGACCCTGTCTCAAAAAAACCAAAAAAAAAAAAAAAAAAGATTTTTAAATGCTTCCCTATGATAAAACATTCAAGCCATACAACAGAGTGAAGTCCTAATTCATGCTACTGCATAGATAGTGTTTGAAAGCAAGATATCAGACATAGAAGGCTCTGTATTGTTTAGTTTCATTAATGTGACAGGTCCAGAATTAGGCAAATGGGTTAATGGTCCCCAGCACCTGTGATAAGGGAGACTGGAGAGTGACAGATGAGACTATGGAGTTTCTCTTTGGGCTGATGACAACTGGTTACACAATATTGCAGTTGCATTAAAGCCACTGAACTGCACTTTACAAAAACACATTATACGGTGATGTAAGTCTAAGAGAGTACTTTTCAAAACTGTGCCTGTAAGTTTGGGCTCACAGTGTAGCCTCAGTTTTGTATCAGAAGCCACCGTCTAGTCCATGTCTACCATGAATTTGAGTTTTCTTCATTCCTTGGTTGAACTGTCATCATTCCAGGCCATGATAATCTTGATATGTGTGACGGCGTGGGTCTCAGGGCTTGGCTGGATAGGGAGAACGCTTGTGGGCCCCTTTAAGAGTACTGTGATGGCAGAGGATATAAGATGAGGAGTTCCTCACAATCCAGCTAGGCATGTAGCCACACCCTTACTGTATACAGCAGCTTCCTAGGTGCAAGCTGGTGCCTGATGTCTGGGAACAAAGCAGTTCTTTTGGGGTAGTAGGGGGAGGCATCTTGGAAGAGGAGATCTTAGGCTTTTGCCCCTTCCACACATACAGACTGAAGATCAGCTGGGCCCCAGACACTGACTTTTGCATGGTATGTGCCCAGGACAGCAGCATGGGCTGAATTGTTCTTAGGAGGGTCATACTAGAAACTTAATCATGATTCTGGGAGTAGCAAGACATTTTTCATTTCTGCTTCAAGTAACTATAACTTCAGCTTTATGTTGCATAAATAAAAATGGTATCCTCAGCGTAACCCACACCGCTGTATACCAGGCCTGCTCATCTTTTCTCTAGTTCCCATTTCTTTTGCTTCCTAACTACCTGGACTTATGTCCTAGGAATAAATGACTTTTCACAAACCACCAATATTTTATTTGGTTTATAAATAAAATAAGGAGAGGGATACTTCAGATACTGTGAGGATTGAAGTCACATGTTAAAAGCCAATGGTGGGGGCTGGAGAGATGGGCTAGCAGTTAAGAGGGCCGACTGCTCTTGCAGAGGACCTGGGTTCGATCCCCAGCACCTACATGGCGCCCGAGAACCGTCTGAATCTCCAATTCCAGGAGGACTCCAGTTCCAGGGGAATCCGAGACCCTCTTCTGACCTCCGCAGCATTGCACGACACGGGTGCACAGACCTGCATGCAGGCAGTACATTCATACACATACAGAAAAAAAAAAAAGCCATTGGTGGGCTGGGCGTGGTGGTGCACGCCTTTAATCCCAGCACTTGGGAGGCAGGCGGATCTTTGTGAGTTCAAGGCCAGCGTGGTCTACATAGCAAGTTCCAGGACAGGTGGAGCTACAGGGAGACCCTGTTTGAAAAAGACAAAAAAAAAAAAAAGCCAATGGTGTAGGCCTGTGAGTCCAGCTATGCAGGAGCTGAGGTAGCAAAATCACAAATACAAGGCTAGCTTGGGCAACCTAGTAAAGTCCTGTCTCAAAGTATAAAAAAAATTTGTTGTTTTGTTTTAAGGAGGGTGGCCTAAGGATGCTGTAGTTCAGTGCTTGTTGCTTATTTAGCAAGTGTTAGTCAATGGACATGAATCGTGAAGATGACTGCTCTTTAGTGTTCACTCAGAGAAAGGCTCAGATGCAGAGGCGCCTTTATTAGTATTTATTTTGGTAGCATTGTGGAAGTTCTGAGATTTTATGGAAGGATCTGAGTTTGTCCCATATAGTTATTATTAACTATTTGCCTGGCTGGAGTGTGTGGAACCTAGCTTTAGTGAGGATCAGAAATGTTTACACCTGGCCAAGTACTCATCAGAGAGCCTGGTGAGGTGATGAAACCTGTTTGCAAGCTCTGGGGACTGGATGACAGTATACTGAAGTGACTGTGTAAATTCTGTTTTATACTGTCCCTGCTCTCTCCAGCTCTATCCAAATGAAAATTGGTCAGCATCATGAGACTAAAAGCCTAAGAAGATCCAGATCTGCTAAGACCCTGTCATTATCAGAGGTAGATAAAAGTCTACTCAGTATGATTTTTGTTTATCCAGCCATACTCAGATCCCTGTAAACACAGGTACTTCATGTCTGTCTGTCACCCAGAACACTGAATTCTGGGTGAGAAGAATCAGGTCTGTGTAAGCAGCTATGCTCAGTAACAGGTAGCCTCCTGGCCTGTGACTTTTGACTCTGCCCTAGGATAAGGTATTGCAAAAATAATTCCATGTGGGCCATGGAGGGTGAATCACCAGCACTGGAATGCTCATTCCCTGGTGCTGTCTGTCAGTCCACGTCCCAGCAAGGATCTTCAGCCAGAACAAGTTCTGTGGGAAGTTCTTTCTGACGCATTCACACTGTGATTCACAGAAAACTTCTAGCTTCTCCATTTTATTTTTTTCAAGAAGTACCGTGTGTGTGTGTGTGTGTGTGTGTGTGTGTGTGTGTGTGTGTGTGTATGCATGGTAAGATGAGGTGCAGGTATAGTTCACAGAGTTGTGCAGTTTGGAAATGGCCTCAATGAATATTCGAACATTTGTGGCTACTTTGCTGGCTGGGATGCTCACTTTGAGGCTGGAGCCAGATCTGAGGGCTCTCGGGACCCAGTACGCATAGAGCCATCCATGTATCTTTTGGTGACAAACCAGAAAAGAGCTCTGCCATTTTCACATAGTTACTTGAACTTCCTGTGCATGCAGCTTCTTCATTACTTGTCTGAGTCCCTGCCTTCACCCAGTGCATGTGTGCACACAGGACTTTCCCATGCTTGAGGAATTCATGTGAGTTGGGAGTTTCATATCTGTAGGGGAAAGGCCCAAGTTTCTTTGGGCATCCATGGTCCCCGAAGCTTTCTCCCTTAGCTCAGCTGTCTGCTCTCAGGACACCTTGTTTCCAGTCGAGGGTTTTATGCTTCTCCTTTCCTTCTTTTACCCTCTTTTCCTATTTCTGTGGTTTGGAGTGTTTGTGTAGTCAGCTCCGTTCTCACAGTGCTTGTGTCCTCCCATCCCTAACGGCCCACTCACACTTTACTTTCTTTGTAGTGGTCAGAGTGTTACAAGCCTGCTCTGTGCCAGGTGTTCTGGTAGACATATCTGTCTGCTGTGTATCTGTTGTCTGCCTGCCTGCCTGCTCTGTCTGTCTGTCTGTCTGTCTGCTTAGCCACCCATCTACCTACCTGCGTAATATCATCTATTATCTCTATATCTTATTTGGAATTTAAAAAGTCTTGTAAAATACTTAGTATTATCCTTAACAAGAGAAAGTTCAACTGCAGAAAGTTCAGAGGCACTTGAACCTAGCTTCCAAGGTTCTTCTTGACCTAAGTTTTCAGCTGCCCTGTGCTGGCTTTCCTCCAAGTCTTTTGGGTTAGACTAACTACAGCAGTGATGTAGATGTAAACACTGGATTCTGAATTCTTTGGGTTCTGTGAAGGCTTGTTGGGAAGTGTGACCATGAAAGTAGAACCTGGGGACTGTGGGATTAAACTGTGGGTGAGGGTAGAAGTAACTGGCAGAATTTAAAATGGTCTTCCTTGCTCAGAAGGTGTAGTTTCTAGCTCTCTGTGGCATAGGTGTATGTACCCAGGAGGTAACTGACAGTCACCCAGGAGGAGACATTATGGCAGAAGTATATTTTCATGAAGTACATATGTATTATAAATATCTTCCTTATTGTGAGTTATAGTTCAAAAAGATTGTAAACATGGCCGAGTGTAGGGTCCTGGGTGCCAGGTTGCACTGCAGGAAATGGGAATCTGGGAGGACTGTGGAAGGTGCTCCCAGCTCCGGAGGAGCCTACTGCTGTTCTGCCTGCTGCTGCAGTCTCTTGGAGGCTGAATATGTTCTGCATCCTCCAGTACTGTCTGCTAAGCGTTCTACCTGTAATTTAATGGTGGAGCTTTGGGCTGGGAGTGTGGCTCAGTGTGGAGTGTTTGACTAACCTGGCTGAGGCCTTAATGTTTGATCTTCAGCCCTGAAGGGGGGGGAAAAAAGTGAAGTTTTTGTTGGTGGGGCTCTTTCTTCAAAGCTAACTGTAAAAAGTGGTTATTTAGAGTAATATAAAATCAAAAGAATGAGAAAAAAACTAGTTTGTCATGAAAAAAAAAGTGGTTAGAATTTCTTGACTGTGAAGTGTTGAGAACTACGTAGGGAAAATGGATTTTCTTGATGAGTTTTGAGGCTGCAGCCATGTTGTTCCTTTTGTGTGTAGAATCAGTGGATGTTGCTGTGGGGTCTTAGATGCCTGGACTGCCTGTGCTACTGGAGGGATCTGAGGCTGCAGAAGCTGGGGTGGGGGTGGTGGGGTCGTCTAGCTCCCTCCGCAGGACTGATGTTGCAGGGAGCCATGCAGGAAGCAGTGTACCTGCCTGGTGATGGCTGGTGACCCATGCTGGCAGGGCCAGCCACAGTGGCCTTCATCTTACCCTTTAACTCACTCCCATTAACTATACAATGTTTAAAGAGGTTCAGGATCCACATGGTTGGGATTTTGCCCCCAAAGAGATTTGCACACACAAAAGAGAAAATGTGTGAAGTGGGTGAATATGTATACACACAAATAACTTAGCACACACTGACAAGGGCGAGGGCTCAGGGTTGCTTTGGTTTGTTTTGTGTAAGTGTGCTGTGTCATTCAGTGCCAGTGGAGGGCAGAAGAGGTCATCATCAGATCCCCTGGAACTGGAGTTAAAGATGGTTGTTAGCCTCTGTGTGGGTGCTGGGAATCGAAGCCAGGTCCTCTGCAAGAGCAATCAGTGTTCTTAACCTCTGAGCCATCATCTCTCCAGCTCCTCAGTCCTCACCTTTACCTGGAACTCATCAGTTCCCTAGGCTGGCGAGCCATCAAGCTTCAGTGCTTGCCTCTTTCCATCCCACAGTACTGCTGTTACAGGCATGCACCACCACGCCCAGTTTTCACACAGGTGCGGAGAGTCTGGACTCAGGCCCTGCTGCAGCGGCTACTTGTCACCTCCCCGCCTTTATATTTTTATGTCTAAAAGTTTCTAACATCTTGAATAGATTCACTGAAAACTAATAATAGGTGTAGGCGCTTAGTTTCACCATAAAAGATTAGGAAAATCTCAAATCATCACAAACTTGTGAAGTAACTTTTTCTTTCATTCATTCATTCATTCATTCATTCATTCATTCATTCGTATTTATTTAATTGACAGGGTCTCCCTCTAGGCCCACCTAGCCTGGGACTTGCTATGGAGACCAGGCTGGCCTGGACCTCACAGAGATTCTCCTGTCTCTGCCTCCTGAGTGCTAGGATTAAAGGCATGTGCCACCAGGCCTAGCTTATTACTATGTTATATTGGAAAGAGAAACTCAAAGAGGTTAAGGAACTTATAAAGAGGCTTCTAACTGCTTCCTTCTGTAGAGAGCCCTTGAGATTACCCAGTACTTTTCCATTATGCAGGACTTGAGCCCAGAAAGCTTAAGAGGTTTGCTCAAGTCCAGGCAAGTCCTGGGCATTTGTCTTCCTGCCTGCCTAAAGAAAGAGGCTGGTGTGACTCTTTCACACGCCCCCACCCCCCACCCCTCCGCCTTTTCCATGCTGGTTGCTCTTTCCTGCCTTTTACTACCTTTTCCTCGTGGCTCTCTGGTCTGTGGACCTGCCTGCACACCATCCTGGGTATTTTCCTTCTGGCCCTTTCTGAGAATAGCTGCACACCTTTCTTTTTCAGTTTCAATTTCTCCAAGCCAAGTGGGGCTTGTCCCTCGGATGGGTGAGCCTTCTTGACTGCCAGTTGTCAGCACCTCAGCACATCCTCAGCCTTGAGGTGCTACCACTCCTGTTTTTTGTGTTTTTTTTTTTAACCAGCTAGAACTAGACTGCAGAGTTGTGTTTCCGCCAAAGGCCATGTTCCCTGTTTTGCCTGTGGATCCCTTGCAGCCTCAACTCACCCAGTACAGGACGGTGAGGCTGAGGCTGGCAAGGTGCTTGGCCACTCACTGGGCAGTTGATGGTGGGAATGTGTTAAGCCAAGTCTTCTCATCTGTGAAAGGGACTGTGGCCCCCAATGTGGTTACAAGGTGCGGATGCTCTTTTTAGGGACAAAATATGGGTTTTGTTTTTGTTTTTGTTTTTTTTGGTCTTTTTCGAGACAGGGTCTCCCTGTAGTCCCAACTGGCCTGGAACTCACTCTGTAGATCAGGCTGGCCTTGAACTCACAAAGATCCGCCTGCCTCTGCTTCCCAAGTGCTAAGATTAAAGGCGTGTGCCTTGCCCTCTTAAAGGGTGTTTTTAGCCGCCATGTGGGTGCTGGGAATCGAACCTGGGTCCTCTGCAAGAGCAGTCAGCGCTCTTAGCCACTGAGCCATCTCTTGAGCCCCAGTCTGCACTTCTTTTTTTTTTTTTAATTTTTTAAAATTTTATTTATTTTTGTATGTGTTTGAATGTACTGTCTGCATGTAGATTTATGCACCTGTGTCATGCGATGCCGCAGAGGTCAGAAGAGGGCGTTGGATTCTCCTGGAACTAGTGCAGACTGTTGGGGGCTGGAGAGAAAGCCTAGCGGTTAAAGGCAGGCGGATCTTTGTGAGTTCAAGGCCAGCCTGGTCTACAGAGTGAGTTCCAGGACAGCTGAGGCTACAGGGAGACCCTACTCGAAAAGACAAAAAAAAAAAGACAAAAAAAAAAAAAAACTGACTGCTCTTGCACAGGACCTGGGTTCGAACCCAGCACCCACATAGTGGTTGAGAACCGTCTGTAACTCCAATTCCAGGAGAACTCCAGTTTCAGGGGAATCTGAGACCCTCTTCTGACCTCCGCGGCATTGCACGACACGGGTGCACAGACCTACGTGCAGACAGTACATTCATACACATACAAAAAAAAAAGTGCAGACTGTGAGGGAGGGAGATAAGGCTCCTCCCCCTCTCACTGGCACTATCATTTTGGAGAAGAGGCCTCATTATGTAGTCCAGGCTAGCTTGAAACTTCCTCTGTAGCTCTGGCTGACTTCAAGGTGATCTTCCTGCCTCCTCTTCCTAAGTGCTGGGCTGACAGGTTGTCCTGCAAAGCCAGGCCCCACTTCCCCAGTGTCCAGTTATATGCTGCTGTATTTTTGACCCCTGGGAAGGCCATGGAGATGGCCTCACTAAATCTGATTATGGGGCCTTTAATAATATTATAGCTACCTTAGTGATAATTAGTTTAAAAGAAGGAGTAGTGAAGAAGCAGAATTAAGTTGCAGAGTGTTGCCACAGTATAGCTTTTAGGAAGACACTTATTGACTGTAATTAAACAAAGTACTGTTTACTTTGATCAGAAAGCTCCTCTTGGCTAAAGCAAGCTCCTTGGGAACAATGGAGAGAACTCAACCCATCCACTTGGCATTGATTGTTTGATCATCCCTAGAAGTTTATTGTAAATGAAGCAGCATTTACGATTCTGGGGTATTCCTGGAATTGCCGCTATAGTTAGAAGTGAGTGATTCTGTGTGACAGGAGTGGCATATAGAAAAGCTATAATTCTGACTCGCTGACAGGAGAGAGTTCTGGGTTTGTATTTATATTATGTCATTCTTTTGGCTGGAATTCAGCAGCTTTACAGCATCTTGTGGTATTCTCATCTGAGTGGTCACCCAGGTCTTAGCAAAGGGCTGGGGTCTTTGGAAAGACAGGGGCAAGTCTTGCTGTGGCGCTGGGGCTAGAAGACAGCAGATGGTTTCTCTGGCCTCTGTGTGTGTCTGAGGCCTTAAGAAGATCCCATGTCCAGGCAAGGTAGGCCTCTGTTTATAACCGGAGCTCTCCCACCCCTCCAGCTGTGGGCTGCAGTAGTCGGGGCACTTTAACGACTTCTTGCTGGTGCTGTTTATTTTGAGACAGGGTCTTGCTATGTAGCCCAGGCTCAAACTCTCTGTACAGCCCAGGCTGACCTGGAACTTGTGATCCTCCCATGTTAGCCTTTTGAGTGCTGGGTTATGGACCCTCCCCCACACCCAGCCTACTGTCCTTTTTTTAATGACAGTTCTTTTAGTTTCTGGGGAAGGCACTGGAATGAGATCAAGTGTCCTAGTTGGATATTAGGCTGAAGACTTCTAAAAATCTGGAAAAGATGGTGGTGATGGTAATTTTAGAACAGATTTCTTGCCCCGTGGAAGGAGCAAGGTTCTTGAAACCAGGAACTGTATACTTGGCCTCCTGGCACTAACACTGAGTAGCCTCATACCTCTCGGGCTTTTTATAGCAGGACGTGTCGGTGGCCTGCTCCATTCTTGCACTGTGAAGATGCTAATTCCATGTCCGAGCTCCTTTTCTTCGGACTAGAGCTGGCTGTATTCCATCAACTATAATCAGAGGAGCAGAAAGTATGGTAAAGATCTGAGTGCTTCCTGCATGCTGCACTCTCTTAGTACTTTATATGTGGGGCCTTAGTTTGTTAGTTTGTGAGATAAATTCTGTTTTTATCTCCCCATTTGCACTGTGAACATGGAGGTTTACAGGTGCTAAATAGCTTGCCTGGAAAGCCAGATTCAAGTCTGGATCAGTAGGACTTCAGCCCTTGTGCTTCACACTCACTGTGTCATCTGAGACTCGGCAAACCAGACTTTGACATGTGCCCAGGCTTCTGCTTGTTCGGGGGCACTCGCCAGCAGGTTCACAGCCCAGTCCTCTGTTGTGAAGTCTGTTATGCTGCTTCCAACACCTAATTCCTTTCTGGTCATGTTTATTCTATAGTCTCTTGAAAAAGGCATTGTTTACAAGTGCTAGAGGAAGATGCTTTGAAAGGTCATTTTTTTATAATTTAAAAAATATTATTTTTTTTTTATGTGTATGAGTGTATTGCCTGCATGTACGTGCACCCATGTTGTGCACTGCCAGTGGAGGTCAGAAGAGGGCATTGAATTCCCTGGAACTAGAGTTATAGATGGTTTTTAGCTGCCATGTAGGTGCTGGGAACGTTTTTAGCTGCCATGTAGGTGCTGGGAATCAAACCTGGGTCCTCTGTAGAAACCAGCCAGTGCTCATAACCCCTGAGCCATCTCTCCAGCCCCCAAAAGGTCTTCTTGATCCTTACTCCAACACTTTGATAGGATGCTCCTTTCAGATTAGTGGGTGGGAAACTGAAGCTCACAGATGAAAATGACTTATTCCTGGTCATACTTGCTGGTTCTTTAACAAGATCAGTGAATACCTAGGCAGCCTGGGCTGCAGTTATTTTTCTTTTTTTTCCACTGTATACAATTGTACCGGCTAACTATGTATGGACTACCTAATATGCTGAGGGTGAAACCTTAAGGACAGAAGCAAAAATCCATGTCCTCTGGGAGAAATCCATTTGTAAGGTTTAGGATTTAATCTTTAAAAAGCCACTTTCAAGACATTTTCAAAATTACACTTTTCTCTTTCCTTCCTTCCTTCCTTCCTTCCTTCCTTCCTTCCTTCCTTCCTTCCTTCCTTCCTTCCTTCCTTCCTCTCTTTCTCTTTCTCTTTCTCTCTCTCTTTCTTTCTCTTTCTCTCTCTCTCTTTCTCTCTCTCTCCCTTTCTCTCTCTTTCTTTCTCTCTCTCTCTCTCTCTCTCTCTCTCCCTCTCCCTCTCTCTCTTCCCTCCCTCCCTCCCTCCCTTCCTCCCTTCCTTCCTTTCCTTCCTTTTCTTCCTTTCCTTTCTTTCCTTTCTTTCTTTGAGACAGGGTCTCCCTGTAGCCCCAGCTGTCCTGGAACTCACTATGTAGACCAGGCTGGCCTTGAACTCACAAAGATCCGCCTGTCTCTGCCTCCCAAGTGCTAGGATTAAAGGTGTGCGCTACCACACCTGGCTCAAAATTACACGCTTTATAATTTCTCTGAGTTTGTCAACATTTTAATGGTACTACTTCGGAAAGGTTTTACTTCGGAAAGGTTTTTGTTTTCTTTTTTTTTTTTTTTTTAACTGGTTTTTTAAAAAAATTTAAAAATTTAAAAATTTTTTATGTGTATGAGTGTACTGTCTGCATGTATGTTGGTGCATTCGTGTCGTGCAATGCCTCAGAGGTCAGAAGAGGGTGTTGGATTCCCCTGGAACTGGAGTTAGGTGCTGGGAGTCGAACCCAGGTCCTCTGCAAGAGCAGTCAGCGCTCTTAGCCGCTGAACCATCTCTCCAGCCCAGAAAGGTTTTTGTTTTCTTATGACATATATAAAATAACTCACTGTAGGAAAGATGGTGTGATCGATAGCTTTAGTGTCAACTTGAAACACCTGGGTTGAGGGAGCGTCCGTTTGGGGAATTGCTTCCTTGACTGTTGAGTGATATGGGAGGGCCCAGCATACTTTGGGCATTGCTACCCCTGGGCAGATTGTTCTGTATTGTATAAGATAAGCAGGCTGAGCATGGGCCAAGGGATCAGTCTAATAAGCAGCATTCCTCGATGGCCTAAGCTTCAGCTCCTGCCTCCAGGTTCCTGCCCTGTGCTCCTACCTTGGGCTCCCAAAGTGATGAACTATGACTGGGGAGATGTAAGACGAATAAACTCTTTCCTCCCAAGGTGGTATTGGTCAGAGTGTTTTGTCACAGCAATTGAAGAGAAACTGAAACAGATGGTATCTTTAATGAAAATAATCAGGTATCTGCAATGTTTTATTTTGACTCCTGCTACTGATTGTAACTGTCATCCAGTCCTTTTGCCCCATGACTCTATAGTGGTCTTTGGCCTAGGCAGTCACATTCTGATGGTCATGTTCTGGGACATTACAGTGGGGCCGTTTCTCTTTTGCCCTCTATCCCTTACATAAAAACTGCAAGTTCAAGAGATAGATGTCTTTGGATCCTCATATGAGGATTCCTGGCATTTTGCCTTTAGAGGCTATGCTCTGACTTACAAAGCTGCTTGGTTTTGTTCTTCCTTTACTCTGATGGTATCAGGTAAACTTGTCACTTACAGAAGAATGTGATAAAGAAATTTGAGAAATCTACAGGACTTCTGACCCCCCTCCCATCAATATAAACCAGCATCTGCACAATTGGGCCACAAAATAACCCTTTGTCAAGGGAATAAAGGATATGTTTCCTTCAGATCCTTGACAGTTCAGTAAGGTGGAGAGTTCATCGCCTTCACTCAGAGCTCTGGGTATTCACCTTCACCTTCCTGTTTTCTAAGCTACTCGGTTTTCACTGGGCTGGATGCAGGATCTCTGTTGAATCGTGTTCAAGGATTTCCTGTGATTCCTGTTGGTCTGTCTGTTTCTGACACTGAAGACTTTTATTCTTTGTCTTGCACTAAGTAACTTGAATTGGTTTCTTAGAACCAATGACCTGATCTTGCTCCTTTTCTCCTCCCTCTGAAGTGACCAGGTAAAAGTGCCTTGTTTATTCTGACAGGAATATTACTTGGATAAAGCTATTACACAAATGAAACTCCAAAATCATTTGTTATCCTGAATGAGGGCAGCCATCCCATTTCACTAATAGAGCCACAGTCCTATAGTTTGATGTGCCTGATGCCCGCCACTTTGGGGTGATTCAGAAAGTCACAGTGTGTGCGTGTGGGAGGGTAATCAAGCAAGGAAGCACATACAGCCCAGTGTTAACAGTTGGTGAGTGGAATGAGTGAAGGGCATACCTATGGTTATTTATTGTACTGTCTTTAAACTTTTCTGGAAGTTTTAAACTTTTCAAAATAAAAATTTAAGGAAGTGACAAAAAACCCCTTAGAACAGTTCTCAGCATGTCTTTGAAGTGCTGTGTATGTTATTTGTAAAGTAGAGAGTTCATTGTGTTAATTAAGCATATAAAGCAACATAGTAGATGTGTATTGCTCAAGAATGCTATTGCTGATACTGTTTTCTTAGAGTTCAAGCTAAGCTTCATAAGTCTGTACTGTGTTACTACTGTCTGCCCAGCAGTATTGGAGGTTAGTCTGAAGATGATGTGCACTGTGATTTCAGTATAGTGCTATTTGCTCTAGAGAAAGAAGAATGGGAAATCAAACTTTTGCTTATAGGTTGTCATAACATCCTGGTTCTGGAACAGTGCTAATGATTTTAGTCTGACTCTTAAAGCTTGCATGAGGCCCAGAGAAACTCTTGGCTTTTAAGATTAAATAACTTATGGTCTACAGCGTATATTAAAGAGCTCTGTAAGTAAGCCGGGTGTGCTGACACACGCCTTTTAATCCTAGCACTTGGGAGGCAGAGGCAGGTGGATCTCTGTGAGTTCAAGGCCAGCTTGGTCTACAGAGTGAGTTCCAGGACAGCTGGGTTGGCAGGGAGACCCTGTCTCCAAAAGACAAAAAAAAAAAAAAGCTCTGTAAGTCCTAGCAAGGCTTATGTGGTAGCCCCTGCGGAAGGAGCCTAGGCCTGGTGGGACCGGCAAATCTCTTCTGCTGTACAGCACTCTGAGTCTATGAGCCCTTCATGGTTTGGGCATGCTTCCTCATGTTCAAAAGCAGGGAGGTTTCCAGTCAGCTTTGTTCGTCCTTGGCAGAGCTGTGCTCTTGGCAAGTACTGCTTGTACCCTGTAAAGGAGTAGTGTAGGTTTCCCCAGATGGGTGCCTTCCCCCCAGGGCCCTTTGCACATGTGGAGCTTTTTCCTGTTGGCTTTGTGCCCCACCTCCCGTGCACATCCATCACATTTCAGCTCTGTGTTCCTGCCTCTCTGGGTTTCAGGCTGAATATAGCTCAGCATTATGTGCTGCCTGTGTGTGCTTCCTTCCTAGCTCTGCTCCTGAGGACTGTAAGCTCCATGTGGGCAGGGACTGTCTAGCTCTTTTCTTCCTCCAGCTCAGCTTCCAAGAGCTGTGCAGAGCACTTGATAATGGAAGACTTCTCAATGTGGCATTTGAAGCTTTGTTTCTGAGCAAAGTTCATTTCTAATGGCTGTTAGGATAGGACAGGACATCTGGTCACATCAAGCAACTGTCATGATTTTTTTTAAGCTGAAGGTAAAAGTATTTGTCCTGTGAATATTTTTTTAAGGTGCTCCTGATATCACAGTTGCCGTATGAGAGCTGTCCCACCTGAACCTGTCCTTATATCTCCTGGCTGCCCTCTGCGGGTATTTTTGTATTATCTCTGCCATTGCAGAAACGCTCCTCTTAGCTCTCATCCACATCTCTCACCAGAGTGAGAGGTGCATAAGCAGTCGTGTGGTACTGCTCTGTTGCCTTCGCCTTTCTGTTGTGCTGTCTCCCACTGCGGTGTACAATGCTGGGGGCTGCTGCCTGCCCAGCTTATCCCTTGCTTCCTGTCCCATTGCTGTTGCTGCCATTTACTGCCCAGGACTCTGCCTTTCCTACAGCCAGACTCTTATCAGATATGCTGGGTAGCAGAGTCAATATCTGTGCCAACTTGGAAGCTAATTTTGACTCTGTAAGGTTGGTAGCTCTCTGTTGGCAGAAATAGTTTGATTCTAGGAGTGGACATCTTCGGGCATGTGACACCAAGAGAGAGGTGTTGACAGTGGCTCTTGCTTGGACATGGGATTCTACACCAGAAAGCCAATGTTCTGGCTTCTTTCTTGGTGGACTGAGAATATCTTTAGTGCTTCCCCCCTAGGATATCTCTCCCTCTTAATGTCTAGGTCAGTTTTTGCCTCATCCCCACTTCTTCCAAATGCCCTTTTCCTGACTGTGTAGACTTTGGCTGTTTCTGTAATGAATGTATCCTCTTACTTTTGTATCCAGTGACCTCTCAGTTGATTTATGTATTTGTTTTTTAATCTTTAGATAATCTCTGAATGGGTTTTGGAAAGTAAAGAAGATCCAGTCTCCTTTTCTGGGACATTGGACAACCGAATAAATGCAGGTATGCAGATTTGTCTTTTTTCTTTTGAGGTTCTCCCGCCTCAGCCTACTGAGTGCTGGATGATGGCTGCAGCACTGTACCTGCCTCTAAACTGTGGTCTTGAGTCTATAGCGCCATCTGAATTATCTCCTGTGATTATAAAAAAAATCCATATATTCATTCCCAGTGTTACGTATGGGAGTTTAAAAACACTTTAAGCACAAAACTTCAGGAAGTAAAGTTAACATTCTCCCTATAATCCCCCCTAGATGGTCTCTGGTGTTTACTATTTATTGTATGTTCTTCAGGCTTTTATGTATATAGGCATCACCCAAAGGACCTTAGCGCACCTCTTATACCATTTTTCATTTTGAGTTGTCCAGTGTGGATCACATAGCTTTGTGTCACCTTTTCAATAGCTATTGAGGTGCCTTCTGTAGTGGCCTCTCCTGTCAGATACGGTCAGGGAAGAGTTTTCTGGCACTGGCAACACTGTGCCTTGCACTGCATGTGCACAATTATTGGCTAAAAGTGTAACTGTCATTGAATTAATCCTCGGTTGGGTCTATAAAGAATCTCTAAGACATAAGTTTGTCTTACATCATGAAGCAGACTTGAACTACTGTTACCCATCTTAGTTTTTCAGTGTGGGATCGAGTTGGGGGTCTAAATACGTGCTCATCTGAACTATAAAAAAAAAAGTTATAAGCTTAGTCTTTCAGCCTGGTTTCCAGAAGATTCTGGTTTTTTTTTTTTTTTTTTTTTTTTTTTTTAGGAGATGAATTAAAGTGGAACCCCTCTGATTTGTAGCAGTGAGACATATCTAGCTCATGACCTTCATTTAAGTCTCTTACTTCCTCTCACCAAGCAGGTGGATGGTTCAGAAGCTCTGACAGTGGTCACCGTGTAGCACTTTTCATGCTTGGGGCTCTTCCCTGGACCATCTACCAGTGCCCACTCTGTAAGCCTCTGAACCTCATCCTGGGGATATGAAGATGAAGGATACAGTTCTTAAGCTCAGGGAACTCACGGCAGACAGGTGCATGAGTAAGATGGCCCCATTTCCTGGTAGCTAGGACAATGGAGAAATAGCATCCAGCTTAGGGCTAAGACTGGGGTTCAGTGAAGGCTTCTTGCCAGAAGGGCTAGTTGGGGTTCAGTTCTAAAGAAGGTTGAACTCTGTCATGAAAGGGCTAAGAGGAGGCTGGAGGGCGATATTCCTGTGAGAGCAGCATGAGGAACAGAATGGGGCGTGAAGGGTCAAGGGTGCGTGGATTAGAGCATCAAGCAAGAAGCTGAGAACAGCAGATGAGGCGGACAGGAGACAGGGTGTCCGTTTCAGTTTGAGAACTGGTCAGTATCTGTAGATTAGTGGGTGCAAGATCTGATCTGTTATAGAGATACTGCCTGCGGGCTTAAGTGAAGATGTTGGGGCAAGGGCAAGAAGGAGGGGTGCATAGGCTTCCCCTTCTCTCTTCCTCCTTGAGCCCTGCCCAGGGCTGAGTAGCCGGGGTCCCTGTCCTCCTTATTGTCGCCAGCCATCAGAGTGATTATCTTGCAAAGAATCTCACCAGTGGGTCTTGTCCCTTCTGCAGCAAGTCTTTTTGCCCACCTTCCTCTGGTATGAGGCACTCCCTGCCCCGCTTTCCATTGGGTGGGTGACAGGGATCTGGCTTCAGGCTTCATCTATTATGCCGGTCAGTGTGATTTATAAATGTGCATGGTAATCACTATGTATATGCACTGCCTCAGAGAAGGACAGGAGCAGAAGGATGACATGGCTCATGCCCTCACCAGGCTTGCTGTTCAGTAGAGACAGACATAAAATGAAAAGACTGATTCCTTCTGTAGGTGACTCAGAAGAGTCCAGCAGAAGGAGCGATATTGTAATTATGCACCAATTCTTTAACATCATTAGCTTCAAAAAAGACTGTAGTTTTTTTTTTTAATATTTTTTATTTATTTCTGTATGTGTATGAATGTATTGTCTGCAAGCAAGTCTGTGCACCCGTGTCGTGCAATGCCGCGGAGGTCAGAAGAGGGTGTCGGATTCCCCTGGAACTGGAGTTCTCCTGGAATTGGAGTTTCAGACGGTTCTCGGCCGCCATGTGGGTGCTGGGGATCGAACCCGGGTCCTCTGTAAGAGCGGTCGGCGCTCTTAACCGCTAGGCCATCTCTCCAGCCCCAAGACTGTAGTTTTTATCTGTAGCTTTTGGGTGAATCCAGAAAAACAATTCAAATTATTATTATCCAAGATTATTCTGACTGTTGAGAATATGGCGTGATGGTGTTTAATTATTGTACATAATTAATGATTGCTGTGGTTTCACCTCCTGTAAGCTCTGACCTACTTGGTTTTCAGAAAGGGAAGGGTGGCAGAAGTCCTCATCCACTGCCGAGCATCCTGCTTGCTTTCCTTCAGAGCCCTGCTTTGCCACTTGAGCTGCTGCTCCATAACATGACCACACCATCTCATTCCCCCCCTCCAGTATCTAAACATAAAAGAGGACTGCAATGCCATGGCGTTCTGTGCTAAGATGAGGAGCTCCAAGAAGACGGAGGTGAAGCAGGTGGTCCCTGAGCCCGGGGTGGAAGTGACATTCTATCTGCTGGACAGGGAGCCACTCCGCCTGGGCAGCGGGGAGTACACCGCCGAGGAGCTGTGCATCAGGGCGGCGCAGGAGTGCAGTGAGTACCGGCAGCAGGGCTTGAGAGGCTGCAGTGGGACAGTGCCCAGAGAGATTTGGAGTCTCTCTTCCCTTTGGTTGTGCTGAGAAGAGTGAGCTGCAGGCTCTGCCTTGTTTCCTCATCCTGGAGTTTGGCTTCTCATTGCAATGTGGGTTATGTCCTTTATCATTAAGGAGCTAGCTATTGAATACCAGTGAACAATCCTTGCCTTCTGTGAGGCTCATTCTCTGGGTCTCAGTTTGTAGTTCAGGCTGTTCTAGAACTCAGTACATAGCTCAGGCTGGCCTCAAACCCATAATCCTCCTGCCTTGGCTTCCCAAGTAAGTGCTGGGATTACTGGCATATGCCATCACACCCAGATGAGGCTCACTTCCCATTCAATCCCCATGTGATTGGACTGACATCAGCGCTAGCTGAGGTGCTGTGTCAGAACACCTAGTGAACCCGAGACTCCCGAAGCTCCTCCTGTCCTTCCCAAGAGTGCAGGGGTGAAGTGAGAAGCTGTGTGCTGCCTCGTCATGTCTCATGTCGGATTATGAAAAGGACAGGGAGGCTGATCACAGTCTTTTTTATTTTTTTCAGTGATTAAGCATATTTTAATGAAAGTTGTTAAAGCAAAAGTGATATATTTTATGTCCTCACTTAAAAAAGTGCTTGTGCCCACGCCTTTAATCCTAGCACTTGGGAGGCAGAGGCAGGCGGATCTTTGTGAGTTCAAGGCCAGAGTAGTCTACAGAGTGAGTTCCAGGACAGCTGGGGCTACAGGGAGACCCTGTCTCAAAAAGACAAAAAAAAAAAAAAAGTGCTTGCAGAGCCTTTTTTCATAAAAATAATTGTGAAACACTACCAACCTCTTTAACACATTATTAACATGTACAAGATTACATTTTGGTAAAGAATGTGGGATTGATTTTACCTTTAATTTTACTTCTCTTTGTTTACGGTACTTGTTAGGAGTGTGAGTTCTCACAAACAAGATGAAAACATTATTGTGTGTTAAAAATCTCTTCAGTTTTTTGTATTGACTTAAATGTCTAAATATTTAAATCTGTATTGATCAAAATCACTTTGCTTCCAATTCTGGGGCCATGTGTCTTTTTTTTTTTTTTTTTACTTAAACAGACCCATAATAATACTTGAGGAAATTGAAGATGTAATAAAAAGCCTCCCAACTAAAAAAAGCAGAGTCTTCTTTAAATGACTCTTATTGCCCTGGTAAAACCCACTACTTTGCATGCTAACCTCAAAATTAAAAAAGAAAAGAAGTGAGACTTGTTTTACTTAAATTTAGCCTGATACCTTTCTAAGGTGAGAAACCAAAGTACCTAACAAAATAAAGCTCCTTTTGTTATCTTTCCAACATGGAGACATTGCAGTATTTACTTACCTAACTTCAAGTGGAAAGTAAAGCTGTAAAACCATAGAAACAGTCACATAGCTGATTCACTTAGGTTGTGATAGTAAAACTTAATTTATTGAGGTTCATTGAAGAATACACTTAAAACAGATGGACTGTATGGTTATAAATTGTATGCCAATTAAGGTGTTTGGAAAAGGTCATAGTACTCATCCTGTGCTGATGAAGTAACTTGCTGTTATGCTGGAGGCTAGTCCATGCTCTATGTATGTCGTTAGCCTTCAGATCTCTATTGTGGGATGTGACAGTGTAAGATTACTGACCTTGTTAGTAATGCAGCCTGGCTGGAAGACCCATTCTCTTCCCAGTACTAGGCTTTTTACCTAAAGTGCTTTATATATGCTAGCTCACTGAAAAAGAGAAGAGGCTTGTGTACTGGGAAGAATATGGTGGGCTCTTGTACCACACAGCATAAGGTGGGCTGACTCTGTTAGAATGTGTGAAAGCAAAGTTGTATTTTCAAGTTATTCTAACCAGAGAGCAGTATGTCAGGGTCAGATGGCAGGGGTATCTGTTCCATAGCCCAGTCCCTCGAGAATGATTGGCTTCCCTTTTGTAAGCAATTTGGAAGAATAATTTGAATATTTGTTAATTTGGAAGCTGTGGGTTTTTATAGTTCTCATTATTAGTATAAGTTTGGGGGCAGTTTGTCTTCTTCTCTTTTTCACCTAAGTGTGGTAAAGTCTCTTCTTAAGTTTTATTGCTTCATCTCCTCTGTAGCTCTGTCTGCATGTTCTCAGCTGCATCACCTATAATGAGACTAAATCTCAGGCAGCCACAGTTTGCTTCTTTGTAAAATAGCAGAAATAATGCTTACCTTATTAAGTATCAGAGAGATTAAAAGGTAGAAAGGATGAGCGAGATGGCACAACAGGGAAAGGTGCTTGTGGAACAAGCCTGGAAACTTGGGTTCGATCCCTGGAACCTATATGAGGTGGAAAGAGAGAACCATCTCCACAAAGTTGTCCTCTGACTGCCATACTGTGTGGCCTGCAGTACACACAGCCACACATAGACACCACACACTCACACACAATAATAATAACAAATAAAATAAAAGATGATAAATGTAATGTTAGTCTAATGCCTGACCTGTAACTCTTTTTTTTGGGGGGGGGGGTATTTTTGAATCAGGGTCTCCCTTTAGTCCCAGTTGGCCTGGAACTCACTATATAGACCAGGCTGGCCTTGAACTCACAGAGATCGACCTGCCTCTGCCTCCCGCGTGCTGGGACTAAAGGTGTGCGCCACCACACCCGGCGACATGTAACTCTTTAGTAAATGTTAGTAGTATTGTTATTATTTGATCCTTTCATATAAAAAGAAAATCTTTATTCTTCCTATTTCTAGGCAGTTATGGGTAGGTGAAGTGGTAGGATCAGATCCATGGTAGAATTGCAGGCAGTCCCACAATTACACAAGATATTTGCTTCAAATACACATGTACATATTCAAACATGGAAATGTATAAAGAAGGGCTAGGTTTCCATGCCAGCCTTCAAAGACCAGTTTACAAACTTGGTACATACCTGAAACAGTCCTGATAATGCAGTTGCAAAGCCTGGCTTTTGTTTCCAAAAGAAGATACTGTTTGAAGTGTTTTTATAAAACAAGACTTTACGCTTTCTTCATTTTGTGTGTGTGTGTGTGTGTGTGTGTAGAACTTCTGGAAGTCAGTTATCTCCTTTTGCCATGTGGGTCCCAGGGATCACGCTCAGGTCATTGGGCTGAGCGGTAAGTGCCTTTACTCTCAGCCATCGGCCAGCCCCAACTTTCCCTTTCTTGAGAGACAAAGATTGAAGTGACAGACTTTGAGATGCTGAGGCACCTGTAACTTGTCAACCAGATCCACACTGGGGAGAGGCCTTGTCAGCCCCACTCGAGTTTCAGGTGGCAGATGGGGGAGGCTCTTGGAAGCTTTTTTTTTTTCTCTCTCTCCTTCCTTCCTTCCTTCCTTCCTTCCTTCCTTCCTTCCTTCCTTCCTTCCTTCCTTCCTTCCTTCCTTCCTTTCCATTTTTTGGTGTTGTTTGAGACGGTCTCATGTAGCCCAGGTGGGCCTTGGCCCTCCTGTTAGCTGAGGACTGCCTTGAACTCCCAGTCCTCCTGTCTCTGCCTCCTGGGTGTTGGGGTGACAGGAACATACTGCTGTGCTTAGCATGGGCTACTGATTTCANCTCCCTCCCTCCCTCCTCGTTGACGTTTACTGTTTCTCTTAGCTCTAGGACTATCTTGAGCTAAAGAAATCAGTGACGACTGACCATTGGCACTCGTCTTCCCTCCGTGCCGTTTGGAGTGAAGGTCTGTGCAGTCTCCTCATGGACTCAAGCTAGAGGTTTCCTCACCCCCTCTCCTACTGTGCTGGTTAAAGGAGCAGGTAGTAGTGTGGGGAGACACAGCACTACAGGGCCAACTTTGCTAAACATGGGTCTTCTTGATGCTGATAATGACATTTATGATAACTGTAAAGAGTACTTAAGAAGTGTATTATTAATGATAATACATTTTAATTACTGACAAAATCACTTTATTATTTATTCTGATATGCATTTTGTGTAGTAGCCAGGGACTTCTTTGCATATTTAATGTATAATCGCAGTGTTAGAATTGTTTAAACATGTTTTGTAGGAAGCATATAGAGTTTCCTAAACTCCACAGATGTTTCTTGCTGTGATTAATAAGGTGGACTCTCTGATCCTCTGAGATAGCCTTTCTTATCTTTTAAACAGAATTTGATAAGACCCCTGCAGTGAGCAATGTCATCAACTTTCATTTTTAAATGACTTTAATTTGCCAGAAGGTACAACACATCTCCTGGGGAGCCATGGTTCTTGATTATTATGATTAAAGCTGCCTGAGTGAACATGGTTGAAAGTTGTATTTATCCTGAGTAGATGCGGGTAACCTAGATTCTTTTTGGATAAGAGAATTTCTTATCCTCACATAGGCTGCACTTGAGGAATGGGCGGTCAAGTGCATCTGCCTGTAATTTTCTGATATGCTCTTTTCCCAGGTATTTCTCCTCTCTGCCACAATCTCTTTGCCCTGTATGATGAGAGTACCAAGCTCTGGTACGCTCCGAACCACATCATCAAAGTGGATGACAAGCTGACTCTCCGGCTCCACTACCGCATGAGGTACAGAGAGCAGAGCTGGTGCCAGCCTAGCTCGTTCATATTGCCGGGGATGGTGGCTGGCTTGGGGCTCTTGAGCCACTTACCAAGAAGTTCTGTAGTCATATCTGTAGTTTGTAATTTTAGTGTTTGCTTGCTAGGAGAAGGGACTTCTTCAGTATTAAGAGTGTGGTTTGGGGGTGAATTTGATCACTTTGTGCCACATTTTATAAATTAATGCAGAGTATTTGGATAATATCCATGTCCTCCAGCAAAGTTTTCCACATGGTAAGGCATGGGTATAGGTTTAATGTGATGATAGAGAAGGAAAGGAAGAAACCATACTTGATATTAGCATATATACTAAGATCTATTTTAAAACTTTAAGGTATATAATATAAATGTTATACTAAGTCATGATATCAACTCTATTTCTTACAAAAAGTTGCAGCTAAGAAACACAGCCTGAAGAGGTACCCTAGAAATTCTCAGTCTTGGTCCCAGGGAGCAATGCTTGGATCCTTTTCCTGTGAACTTTTGGCTCTCATTTGCACTATGCCTTGTGTTTTGATGAGTACTTGCCGTTTTTCTGATGTTGCAAATTTTGGAAACTATCACTGTCTCCCAAGGTCACCTAGACAATAGGCACTTGATCACTGCCGTCTCTTGACTCCATAAGTATATTTGTTCAACAACTATCACAGAATTGAAAGTATTTTAGATAGCAGTGAAACATGGTTAATGTGCATTTAGCAGTGGGGCCTATAAGTAGGATGGAGCCTCTTTTGGAAAGATCTTAGTTAAGTCAGTAGATTAACTCAGATGCTGAAGGAAACACCCTCCTGAACCCCAGAGGTTCTCCACAGTGTCTCAGCTGCTACTTCCTTTGTG
This sequence comes from Rhizomys pruinosus, assembly GCA_009823505.1. Lineage (NCBI taxonomy): Eukaryota > Metazoa > Chordata > Mammalia > Rodentia > Spalacidae > Rhizomys > Rhizomys pruinosus. Next base: position 1,484,144 of record VZQC01001550.1, on the reverse strand, counting down.
ATTTTGCTTTCATGGGCCTATTGCAGAATCAGGTACCAAGGCTGGCTGACGTTCTTCCTTCAGCACTTACCTGAGGCCTCATGTTGCAGGGAGAGATGTGTGCCCTGTGAGAGTCTTACCATATTTGGGGTAACCTTTACCCCACCCTCCCAGCTGAGCTTTCTGACTGTACTTAGATGTGTTTTTCTCAGCTTGGTCTTGCTTTCTTGACATGCTAGTTGGCTGCATGATCAGAATTGAGACACACACTTGGAGCTGGAAGTCCAGTCAGGGGCATGCCATTGAGTTCTGATTCTTTCCCTTTTGGTTTCCAAGCTTAGCTCAGGGCTGAGTACAACAGTATTTGGCACTTAGAAGAGATACGAGATTACCTGGTTCAACTGTTCCATTTTTCCAGTGGGAAGACAGATATACTGAAAAAGAGAGAAGACTTAGTAAAGTTATGTACCTAGTAAACGACCTTGGTTGCTATAAGGTATTCGTCTTTGTTGGTTATAGAACGCCTCACCATTAAAGCTGCTGTTGTCCATTCACCAGTGGTGATAGCTGCCAGGAAGTACACAGTTGCTTTGTTTTGTCACCTTGACAATGATTTTGAAACTTATTTTATGATTTATGTTAATGTTAGTTAATCATATTCTTTATTAAGAAAAAAAATTCAGTGAAATTTGCTGACCGGAAGTAGAATTCTGTAGATTTTTTTTTTTGGTCTTTTTTTTTTTCACATAAATTTATTTTTATTTTTTTTAACAAATCTAGACTCGTGTTCCCGCCCATTCCCCCACCCCGCCAGAGCTCATGCATTCTGCCAAACATGCTTTTCATCTCTTTCTCAGTCTTTCTCAATATTCTCCATGAGGAAGTTGACTGTTTTGAGCAGAAGTTCACTGTTTCAGTCAGTTCTTTGATGCAGTCCTTTCTGTGTTGTTGTTTCCAATATGCATTACGCCCAACTGCTTTTTTTTTTTTTTTTTTTTTTTTTTTTTTTGGTCTTTTCGAGACAGGGTCTACCCTAGCCCCAGCTTCCTGGAACTCACTGTGTAGACCAGGCTGGCCTTAACTCACAAAGATCTGCCTGTCTTCTGCCTCCCAGTGCTAGGATTAAAGGCATGTGCCACCACGCCCAGATTTTTTTTTTTTGGTAGAAATTTTTAAAGTCTCATTTGGTCCACTGTCTGTATGCACACTTAAAATGTGCAGTCGTTAATATGGCTTGAGAAGCTTTCACGTCTGTTATTCTCATACTACCTTCCTATCATTCTGAAAAGGGTAGTGGCCCAAGTTCATGTAGCACTTACTGTTGTTTTGGTTTTACTGTTGTCTTTGGAATTTATGTTCCAAAAACAACATGGTAATTTATTTTATTTGACTATAAATTGAGAATTTTGATAATTTATAATTACATTAGGGCTGGGGTGTTGGCCCAGTGGAAAGTGCTTGCTGTGTGAGCACAAGAGCCTGGAGTTGGATTCCCCCAGCAAGTACGTGAAAATCTGGGCGTGATGGTGCATTCCTGTAATCCCAGGGCCAGGAAGGGAGGAGCAAGAACATCCCTGGAGCTTGCTGGCCAGCCATTTGAGCAGAGTTGATGAGCTCCAGGCTCAACGAGAGACCCTATCTCAAGATACTAGATGAAGAGTGACCAAAGGAGACGACCCCTGGCCTCTAATGTGTCCACACTCATGTGCATATAACATGACACACATACACATACACTCATGTGCATATAACATGCACACACATACACATACACTCATGTGCATATAACATGCACACACATACACAAACACACATACACAAGACAATTAAAAATAAATTGTGAGGCTGGAGAGATGGCCTAGCGGTTAAGAGCGCCGACCGCTCTTACAGAGGACCCGGGTTCGATCCCCAGCACCCCACATGGCGGGCCGAGAACTGTCTGACATCCAGAGTTCCAGGACGAACTCCACTTCCAGGGGAATCCGACACCTCTTCTGACCTCCGCGGCATTGCACGACACGGGGCACAGACTTGCATGCAGACAGTACATTGATACACATACAGAAATAAATAAATGGGGGGTGGTGCACGCCTTTAATCCTAGCACTTGGGAGGCAGAGGCACGGTGGATCTCTGTGATTCGAGGCCAGCCTGGTCTACAGAGTGAGTTCCAGGACAGCCAGAGCTACAGGAGACCCCTTTTGTCTCAAAAAAAGACCAAAAAAAAATAAATAAATTGTGATTTTTTTTTTTTTTGTATTTATGGGAATGTAAGATGTTAGGATTAATAATACAGCGTGGAAGGCTGGAGAGATGGCTCCGTGGATAAAGTGCTTGTGGCTATGCAAACATGAGAACTGAAGCTCTGATCTGTAGAACCCACATGAATGCCAGCTGGGCCCAGAGCAGCCCATGTGCGATTCTGGCGTTCAGATCTGCAGAACCCATGTGAATGCCAGCTGGGCCCAGAGCAGCCCATGTGCGATTCCGGTGTTCAGATCTGCAGAACCCATGTGAATGCCAGCTGGGTCCAGAGCAGCCCATGTGCGATTCTGGTGTTCAGATCTGCAGAACCCATGTGAATGCCAGCTGGGCCCAGAGCAGCCCGTGTGCGATTCCAGTGTTCAGCAGGTGGAGATGGAGCTCCTCAGAACAAGCTGGCCATCTAGGCTAGCTGCTTCCGTGAGCTCCGGGTTAATCGGAGAGAACCTTCCTCAGTGGATGAGGAGGGGAGCTCAGTTGAGGAAGACTTTTAAGTTTAGCCTTGGGCCTCAATACACGCCCGTGCACACACCATACGCGGAAATGCAAAAAAAAAAAAAAATGCAATGTGGAATAATTAAACCAAATCAATTAATACATCTATCGCTTTGTGTTTAGAAGTTTGAAATTTACTGTTGGCAATTTTAAAATGTGAAATATACTATTATCTGTAATCACTGCCAACCCTGCAATCGGTCCAAAAATTCCCCATCCTGAACTGAACTTTTTTGTTTTTTTGCTTTTTTAAAAAAATTTCTTTATATATGTTATTATATATTTTTATCAAATCTAGGACCCGTGTCACCCCCCATCCCCCACACATACCGAGCGTCATGCATTGCTGACAAAACATGTTGTCACTCTCTTTCTAGTCTTTCTCAGTATTCTCCCTGTTGGAAGTTGACTCTTTTGAGCCAGAAAGTTCATGTTTCAGTCAGTTCTTCAAACATCCTTTCTGTTGTTGTATTATATCATTAAAAAAAAACATAGTGCTTACAAAAAGCTCAAGGGGGCCATGCACAGAATACCTACCACACATAGGTAATGGCACTAGCATCCACAGATGCAGGGTATACCATTCTCGTTTTTTCTGGGACTTGCTTACTTCACTAGCATGAGTCCTCTAGTTCCACCTTTTCCTGCAAAGCTCATGATGTTGGTCTCTTTACTGCTGCATAGAACTCCATTGTTAGATGTACACACCATTTTCTCTATCCACTCATCAGCTGAGGGCATTTGGGTTGGTTCCCGCTCCTTGCTATTGTGAAGAGAGCTGAAATAAACATGGCGTGCAGTAATCTCTGATGGTGGGGTGATTCTTGAGGGTACATGCCTATGGTCGTTGGTATGGCTGGGTCTGGCTGGCAAGTTCAATTCCAAGTCTTCAAGGTGTCCACATTCATGCCTTTTCCCGATAGTGGCACTGAAGGCCTTTACATTCCCACAGCAGTGGCCGGAGTGTTCCCCGTTCTCCCCAACCTCTTCAGCACTGATCCATTTGTTTCTTGATCCTAGCCAGTCTATGGTGAGTAAGATGATATCTCTTAAAAGTGGTTTTGATTTGCATTTCCTTATGATTTAGTGAATGTTGAACACTTCTTAAGTAGTTTCTCAGCCATCTCTATCCTCACTTGTGACGTCTCTGTTCAGGTTTTTGCTCCATTATTGAGTGGGTCATTTGTTTCTTTTCCTTCTTTGTTTTTGATAAAGTTTATATATTCTGGAAATAAATGCTTTATCCGATGTTTCTGCAGTGAAGGTTCCTCCCACTCTGTTGGTTTTCTCTTCACTTCTTGGTTGTTTCTTTGAGTTGTACAGAAGCTTTTGAGTTTTATGAGTCACATTTGTCAATGTTGACCTTAATTCTTGCGCAGCTGCTGTTCTATTTAGGGAAGTCTTTCCTAGCTTATATCCTGTGTCTAGTCTCTGCCAACTTTTTTCTATTGCCTTCAGAGTTTGGCGTGTTTCACATTGAGGTCTTTGATCCTATCTGGAGTTAACTTTTTCAGGGTGAGGAGTAGGTGTGCATTTACTTCTCTTACACGTGGTGATCCAGTTTTTGCAAACACCACTTGCTGAAGATGCTGTCTATTCTCCTAATTGTGGCGTCTTCGTCCCCCTTGTCAAATATGCGATGGCTGAAATTGTATGTGCTAGATTTGGCTCTTCGGTTTTGTTCCATTGAGTCCAACAGGTCCTGTGTTTTGTGCCAGTACGCAGGTAATTTTTAGGACTATAGCACTGTCGTATATTTGAAGTCTGGTTTAAGATAACCCCTGTGTAGCTCTGTGTCAACTCAGGGATTGTTGGGCGAGTTGGGGTTTTGTTTTCCAAAGAATAAGCCTTTTGTTTCAGCCTGTAAAGAAACTCTTTGGGATTTTGATTAGAATTGCCTTTAAATCTATACATGAGTTTGTGTAGACTGGACATTTTTAACGAATGGCTAACTTTCCTCCAGTCATATGAGCATTGGGGCCGAGGTTTTTCCATCTTCTGAGTCTTCTTCAATTTCTTTCTTAAGGGTTTTAACATTTTTGTTGTAGAGATTTGTTGGTGTCTTGGTTAGGTTCTTTTCTTAGGTATTTTATTGTTTTTGGCTTTACCTCCCTATCTGTGCAGTGGGAAGTGTCTCTTTGAATTTTTCTCCAGTTCGCTTGTATAAGAAGGCCTCATTTTTTTAGGTTACTTTTGCTATATTCCTGCCACTTTGCTGAAGCTGTAATCATTTTCTAAGGGCTCTTTGTTTCCTGGTGATTCGTTCTCTTAGCATCCCTAAGTATAACATCATATCTCAGCAAATAGGGATAGTTCGATTCCTCTTTTCCAATTAGTACTCCTTTAATTTCCTTTTCTTGCTTTATTGCTCTAGCAAGTGTTTCAAGCACTATATTGAAGAGGAGTGGTGACAGGGGGCAGCCTTGCCGAGTTCCTACTTTTAAAGGGAATGTTTCTGTCATTTCCCCATTTAGGATGATATTGGCTGTGGGTTTCCTGTATATGGCTTTGATTACATTGAGGAATGATCCCTCCAATCCAATTCCTTCTAGGGATACTTTGAACTCTTGACCATCTTGATAATTAATTTTAAAAAGATGTAGGTTTTTCTAGTTTTATCAACAGTTAGGAAAGTGATATTGGTAGTCATATTTTGGGTGTTTTTTTGCCTTCTTAAAAAAGTTTTATGTGTATGAGTGTATTGCCTGCATGTATGTGAACGTGTCTGTGTGGTGCAGTGCTGCAGTTGTCAGAAGAGGGTGTCAGATTCCCCTGGAACTGGAGTTAAGGATGGTTCATTAGCCATCATGCGGGTGCTGGGTATTGAACCTAGGTCCTCTGCAAGAGCAGTCAATGCTCTTAACCATTGAGCCATCTCTCCAGCCCCGCCTTGTTTGTTTTTTGAGGCAGGTTTCTTGCTAAGTTTCCCAGGCTTATAATCTTCCTGCTTCAAGCCTCCCAGATACTGGGATCATAAGCATGTATCTCTGCACCTGGTTTACCAGTTCATAGATTTTTGCGCCCAGAGGAAAGTGGGTGAGGTGGGCAGGGGTTGGATTGTTCCCGAGAGTACCTGCCCTGCATGCTTCCTCCTCTCCAGCAAGCTTGCAGGAAAAACCTTCCATGTTGTACATGATCCTTGTCATGGTCTGCCTCTACCGCCCAGCAGAATTTACCTGACTTCTGTGCTCTTCTCTCAGTGCCCTGTTTGAACCTTTGTAGCTGTCCAGGTGATTCAGTCCTTACTTCCTGTCATTGGGAAGAGTGGAATCTGGCTGTATTTCCCCTGCTGTACACTCTTCTTCCTGTGAAGAATCCTGTAGGCTCTGGAGGCAGCATGAATGCCAGCCACTGCACTGGTGGGTCCTGCTGTGACAAGGCTGATCCTGTGTCACATATTAGCTGCTTCAGAACAGTAGCTCTCTGTGTGTGAAAACACCGAGGCCTGGTCAATCTGAAAAGATGGGCTGTATAACCCCTGAATAACTTACCCCTCCTTTCTCCTCTGTGTTGGTCCTGCTCCCTGGATTTGCTCATCGTTTGTTGTTTACTTCTCGGGCACACACTTAGCAGCTGCTTTGTGCTAGGCTCTGGGGATTTGGTGGTGAGTGAGTGAATGGCCTCTGCTGCCTCGGAGCTCGTGCATTGCCCACACCGTTAGGAGACACCGTTGCTTCTTTCCCGGCCATCTCAGTCCATTTCCTTTTGCGGAGGCACCTTCTCTCATGTCAGTGTGCCTGCTTGCCGCCTGTGGCCTGGAGCCGGGTATGTTCAACCTGTAGGTTATATTTGTTCCGGGATAGCCATTAATGCAGCCCAGTACATTTGTACTCTCTCTTTTTTTTTTTTTTTTTTTTTTTTTGACATTTCGAGACAGGGTCTCCCTGTAGCCCCAGCCAGAACTTGCTATTGTAGACCAGGCTGGCATTGAACTCACAGAGATCTGTTTGCCTCTGCCTCTCGAGTGCTGGGATTTAAAGTGTGCCTCACCATGCCCAGCAATAGCAGCTCCTCTTTTTAGGTGGGGGATATTTGTTGCTTCTTAGTGACTTGATTGTTTTTCTGTCAACCTATGGCTGTATTTGAGAGAGAAACCCAGGCAGAGCTGAGCCTGGACCCTGGAGACAGCTAGGCTAGAATAGCTCAGCCAGTTCCCCACATCCCAGAATACAACTTGCTTCCTCAACAGGTGGCAGAGGAAAGCAGTAGTGAGACTCAGGCTAAGCCTCTTTGAACTTTGGATTTTCTCATCTCATCTGTGCAGTGGAAACAATGAAGCTTGCCTTGGGTTGTTGCTCTTAGGATTAGGTGGCATAAAATAAAGCCATACAGTACTGTTCACATCCATTCACATGATGGAAGTTGTGCTCATTATAAAATACATTACCAGTTCATGGGGCTGGACAGATGGCCTAGCAGTTAAGAGCACCGACTGCTCTTGCAGAAGATCCAGGTTTGATCCCCAGCACCCACATGGCGGCCGAGAACCATCTGAAACTCCAATTCCAGGAGAACTTTAGTTCCAGGGGAATCCCATACCCTCTTCTGACCTCTGCGGCATTGCACAACATGGGTGCACAAACCTGCATGCAGACAGTACATTCATACACATACGAAAAAAATAAATAAAAAATTTTAAAAAATACATTACCAGTTCAATAACAGCCATCTGGCACCTGAGAAACATATCAACATGTCTGTTGATTATAGAGTGGAACTCGATTCTAGAACCAGAAAGTTCTTGGGATGAAGCAGGACAGCCAGGCAGAAGGAGCTAGATGTAGGTGGCAGGTCTTTTGCTGCTTAGGGAAGTGTATAGGGTCAAAGCTGACCCATGATCATCCTCCTGTCCTAGAGGGAGTGCTAACAGAGTGAGGGGTGGGGATGGGGTGCTGAGGGTGCTAAAGGTCTCAGGTGCAGGGCTTGGGTTTTTGTCTTTGCTAGCCTCAGGGAAGCTCAGCCTCCAGCACTAGCCATCTTGGTAGGTGCCTCAGGGAAGCTCAGCCTCCATCACTAGCCATCTTGGTAGGTAGGTGCCTCTTCCAGGCCAGCATTCCAGGAACTCCTTGACACACTTGCCATTATTTTCCTATCTTTTAGATTCTACTTCACCAACTGGCATGGAACCAATGACAATGAGCAGTCCGTGTGGCGACATTCTCCAAAGAAGCAGAAAAATGGGTATGAGAAAAAAAGGGTTCCAGACGCAACCCCACTCCTTGATGCCAGCTCACTGGAGTATCTGTTTGCACAGGTGAGAAGCTCGGGCCAGGAGGCCTGGGGTTGGTGAGGAGGATGAGACCTGAAGGGGCTCAGACTCCCGTGGGGCTAGCCGGGCCTGTTCTGGGAGTTCTTGCCCGTGTAACTGGGGAAGGCAGCGTGCTAGCCCAGGTGCTGGCACCCAGCTCTGGGTTTTCCAGGCTGTACCTCTTTTCCTTTCTCTCCCCAACTCTCTGCCACTTTGCTTGTCATCTGTGGTATCCAGTGTGCAGAGGTTACAGAAAGCTGCAGTTGTAGCAATTGGGCCAAGAGAAGTCAGTCACCTGAAACCACATCGCCATGGGATAACTAGTATTTTGATACTGTGCTTCTGAATTTTTAATCAAACTTATAATATGTATTTTTGTTTAAAAATACATTATTGCTCATGTTGTTTTCTAAACTGCTTATATACTCATCCTGTTTTATTCCTCCTCCTGTTCACTCTGCTGTTCATCGAATAGCACTTACATATTCACTTTCCTCTTTTCCCCAGCGCAGAGGGAAGTGATGTGGGAAGGCCCTGGGGCAGGTGGAGCTGAGAGGAGAGTAGTGTGGCTGGTGAGGACCAAGAGCGGACTGGCGTGGGGCTGCTGAGGGGCGGGGGAAGGCACTTGCAGAGTTTGATTTTATTCATTCTGTAAGCCCGTGGTGTAATCTACCTCCAAGTGTGGGAGGTCAGTTATGCTGGGCCTCAGATGTGTACACTGGCAAAGAGTAGACAGCTCAGAGTCCGAGACAGTGGTCCAGGTGAGAGAGAATGCTGTTCTGGCTTAGTGGAGTTGGAGAAAAATGAATAGATCTGCCACTAGTTTTGGAGGTGGAATTAATAACAGTTTGCTGATGGGTTGATAGGATTTAAGGACTTAAAGATGATTTCTAGTTCTGGTTTTGGAAAAATTAAAAAGATCATGGAGTTGTTCCCTGCACAAGGGAAAGTGGGAAGAAGAGCCTGGGAAGGTTCCATGGCAATTCAGAGTTCTCTTTTGAAAAGGCTTATGAGACATACAGGAGATTGCTAGGAAGAGGCTGTATTAAGGCTGGAGAAACAACCACCGTGTACTTAGCGCGTTAACTTCCGGGACATGATTGGGCTTTTAAAATTTACCCTATTATAATTGGCTTTTTATGATGAACCTCATAAATATGGGCTTCTGATTGGTCTCTGTTACTTTCTTAGTGTGCACTTCACAGATGAGTCTTTCTGTCACAATTTTTCCCACTGGACAGCTTTAGTTACTTTGTCCCCATTCCATGCGTGTCCTAGAACTGGCCTTACAGACAACAGAAATGTGAGACAACTCACAGCTCTGAGAGGTGATGTTTGGAAAAAATAAGGACTGATCCTTGTCTTCGTCTCAGTTTTTTGTTTCTATATATGAGATTTGTTCTCTTCTTTCTGGGCAGCAGAGGTGTAAAGAAAGTGAGCCCTGCTTAAGGGATGAAGTACTGACGTACTGCATTGAAATCTCACCTTGAAGAGACTTAGCATTGGGTTACCTGAGTTAGCTGTATAGAGAATGTTCCCAGAAAGTCACAGATTCCCCTCCCACCCCCAAGATCCCAGCTGCACATTTAGTTCTGCCTTTGAAACATTGCCGGTGTAGATCCTTGTTGGTTCTCAGAACTTAGTGGAACTGGCCATTGACTTTCCTCACATGAAAGAAGCAAGAAGTCCTGTTTTAGACAGAAAAAGACTTGCAGCTTGAAGACCTCCCTCAGCTCCCCCCAAAACACTATCAAACCAAAGTATTTTCAGGGAAACTGGGTGTCTAAGTAGGAACCCCAACCCCGCCAGACAGAGACTGAAAAGTTCACAGTCCTCAGAGTTGGGAAGTACTCAGAGCTGGTGCCCTGGGGCATGCTGAGGAGAGAGGCCCTGGGGTCAGGCCGGGTTTAGTCACTGTTCTCTAAGTCCCTAGCCCCACGACTCTCCTATTTGACTTTCTTTTTGCAACTACCTAATAGCCATTCCTATTTTCCTCTTTCTAATAAAGTCTCCATGAGGTCAAAAACATGGCTTCTTGATTTCCAAATATTTAGTCCCTAGAATAATATCTTGTCCACAATTAGTTTTTGGTAATTGCCAATGAATGAATGAATGAATGAACAGGTAGGGTTGCCATAGATTCTCATATAAATCTAGCAGGCCTGTTGTGAGGACTAACTGTGAAGTAATAAATGAAGGAACCATGCACACAGGCCTGGGGAGGGGGCTGCATTGACATCATCATTCCTTTGAGCAGGGCAGGTGGTAGGCACTGGGCTTTAGTCATTTTATTTTTTGTTTGTTTTATTCTTTTTTTTTTTAATTTAATTTTTATTGATGCTTTGTGCATTTCATACATTTTTAACAATTCAGTTCAGGCTTATTTCCCTTCTCTTCCCCCCCACCCCCACCCCATCCCAGATCATGCATTCTGCCATAACTGTCCTGCATCTTTCTCTCAGTTTTTTTTTTCATTTTTTAGCTATAAATGATAATCCGTGAGTACAAGCATCCTTCGTGCAAAACCAATCTGCAGGCTGTTGTGCCCGAACCCCTACAGCCCCACCATCCAGTGGGGGGGGGGGTGACAGGTTGTTTGTTCAATCAAGTTGATCAAATGAGTGTCCAGATTACATTGCTGTAGTTTCACCATTCACCCCAATCGCAGCCCTTACATTCTACCACGCCCCCTCTTCCGCAGATTGTTCCCTAGGCTTAGAAAAGGGGCACAGGTGGATGAGAGGTAAAACAGTCCACTCTCTCTGGAGCTGTTGTCTTGGACTCTGGTCAATTCTGGCTGTTTCCTTTCATGGGCTGACAGTTTCTTTTTGTTTGTTTGTTTTGAGACTGGGTTTCCCTGTAGCCCCAGCTGGCCCAGAGCTTTTTAGATCTGACTGGCCTTGATCTCATACTGATCCACAGGCCGCTGCCTCTCTAGTGTCCAAATTAAAGGTGTGGGCCATCATACCCAGCCTGTTTTATTTTTTTGTTGGTTTGTAGAATGTTATATCTTCCCCTATCTGTGAGGGAGTGTACTTTGGTGACATTCTCTTTTACTGGAAATGTGAGTAGCAGTGGAATAAACTAACATGTGGTAATGAGACTCCTTCCCCTTTCCCAAAATCTTTATTAAGAGGAAGGTGGTAGCCTGCCAACTCCACACACCCATTCCCATGCTAGGCGGGCTAGTACATGGTTGTGGAATTAATGAGTGGTCTCATGTCAGTCTGGTGTCACTTGCCCTATTGCAGTTCCGGTGTAGTACATACTGCTTATAGGCATCACTTACATAGTAAGCCCATGAAGGGGCTTTGTGAATTTGTGCTTTTCACCAGCACCTAGCCCAGTACACAGTACACACTGCTTATAGAGGAATAAAGAAATGAATCGGTGAACTAACCTAGGCAGACATCTTCCGAGCTGCTTCGTGCCCAGCCTTGGTAGAAAGCAGCCTTGATGCTGGAAATAGTCTGATTGTTGTTGTTGTGTGGCTTTTGGGGGCAGACAGCACCTCCCCACGAGGAGCCCTCCTCTCAAGATCAGAACTTGGATGGCTCCTGAAGCTTAGCTGCTTTCTCGTTCCTTTTCTGTTCTCTGGTCCATAGGGACAATATGATTTAATCAAATGCCTGGCTCCCATTCGGGATCCTAGAACTGAGCAGGATGGACATGACATTGAGAATGAGTGCCTGGGAATGGCTGTGCTGGCCATCTCACACTATGCCATGATGAAGAAGATGCAGCTGCCAGAGCTGCCCAAAGACATCAGGTAAGGCTTCCTGCTGGGCCCAGTAGCAGTTTGTGGGGATGGTGTTACTGGTTTGCTTTTTGTTTTGAGGTACAGTCTCATGCCTCAAAGTCTGATCTTGCTTCTGCCTCCCAAGTGCTGGGATGTTAAGTGTGTGCCCCCAGACCTGCCTGTGCTGGGATGTTCAGTGTGTGCCCCCAGACCTGCCTGTGCTGGGATGTCAAGTGTGTGCCCCCAGACCTGACTGTGCTGGGATGTCAAGTGTGTGCCCCCAGACCTGACTGTGCTGGGATGTTCAATGTGTGCCCCCAGACCTGACTGTGCTGGGATGTTAAGTGTGTGCCCCCAGACCTGACTGTGCTGAGATGTTCAGTGTGTGCCCCCAGACCTGCCTGTGCTGGGATGTTAAGTGTGTGCCCCCAGACCTGACTGTGCTGGGATGTTAAGTGTGTGCCCCCAGACCTGACTGTGCTGGGATGTTCAGTGTGTGCCCCCAGACCTGCCTGTGCTGGGATGTTCAGTGTGTGCCCCCAGACCTGCCTGTGCTAGGATATTCAGTGTGTGCCCCCAGACCTGCCTGTGCTGGGATGTTAAGTGTGTGCTCCCAGACCTGGCTGTTCTGGGATGTTAAGTGTGTGCTCCCAGACCTGGCTGTGCTAGGATGCCAGCCATGTGCCCCCAGGCCTGCTTGGGACAGTGTTACTTTTGTGTATTGCATTTATCTGCTGTGCTAGTGTTTTTATGACATCCGTTCTGTGCATGATTCAAATTGTAGAATATTTATACAAGAGAGCACACTTACAATTTTGATCTGACTTTTTTTTTTTAAGTACTGGTAATCCTAGACATGTACTAGAGTGAAGTTCCTGGGCTGGGACCCCAATCAGACCAGTGATCTGCCATCCCTTCATGCCTCCCTCTGTCCCCATGGTGGCATTGCTGTCTGTCATGTCAGCAGTTTCTATCTTGCTGCTGGTTCTATAGTGCTTCCAAGCTCTGTAAGCAGATGGCACTATCTCCCAAGGAGTTCCAAGAGTACACTAGGAGCTAGTACTTCTGATGTGAGGGATGATCAGTTATTGATTACATAAAATTGTATAAATTGTCACTTGAGATCACTATTCAGCCTGTATAATTTCACCACATCTAAAATCTAACAGCTTTTTTCCTTCTCACCGATGACTATCATGTTTTCCATAAAAGGGAATTTCATCTGGGTGTGGTGGCACACGCCTTTGATCCTAGTACTCGGGAGGCAGAGGCAGGCGGATCTTTGTGAGTTCAAGGCCAGCCTGGTCTACAGAGCGAATTCCAGGACAGCTGGGGCTACAGGGAGACCCTGTCTCGAAAAGACCAAAAAACAAAACAAAACAAAAGGCAATTTCATATTTAAGAGATTATTTGCTGGGGACTATGGCTCACTGTTAGAGCTCTTCCCTGGAATGTGTGAACCCCTAGTTTAATCCACAGTAGTACAGAAAGGGGGCCTAACTCCTAGGTATATCTCTTACACCTCTAATCTAGAGAGAGAGAGATTTGTGACAGGTGACACACACCCAGGAGGTTGCTCTGCAGTAATACTGGGCTCATTAGATACTTGCTGAGTTGCTTCATTCTCCTTCTTCTTCACTTTGGATGTTTTATTTTTTCATGAGGCATAAGTGAAAAATGATAGCCCTTCTTTAATTTTATTCATTAAATTATTTTAAGGGGGAAAATTACACTGTTTGTTGAGGATAAATCCCAAAGTTTACTTTGTCCCACTGCTGTCAACCTGTTCCTCTTATGGGAATTATCCTCCCTGGGTGCTGTCCCAGTCTTGGAGACCAGCTCCAACTTGCGTTTTCACGCTGGTGGACTTACTCTTCTTTCAGGGTGTACATGCCCTTCACAGTGACTCCTGCTTCTTTAGCATAGACACATGTTGAGATTTGACTTCTTAAAGATGCTCTCATTAGCTCTGGATGAGTAGCTAAGCTCTGTTTACTAGTTGATCCACTTGATGATCCAGGACATAGTCATGTGGGAGATGCTGTCTTCTGTATTCAACTTTGCATTTTTTCATCTTCTATAGGAAATTCTATGATCTTTATGAAACAATAGGTAGATATCACAGAATGTCATAATCTTAAGGAGACCTTCAGATGGATGATGCCTTCAGACCATTTCTGACTGTTGCTCAACCATTTTGGACAACCCGGTCTCAGATATCCGACAGATTGGTCTCAGACTCACTATATAACCAAGGGTGACCTTGAACTCCTGATATCCTTGCCTCTGCCACCAGGGTTCTAGGATTACAGATAGATGCCACCACACTCAGCCTGACGCTGTCTCAGCAGTGTGTACATAGCTCTCGTTTCACAGAGCAGCCAAGCTAGCAAACACAAATAGAAATGAGTCAACTTTTCTGTCTGCCTTTGTGACCCAGAAAATTTGGCAGCACTTGTAAGGAGCTGCTGTGCCTGTCATTAGTGACATCTGTGGAACATGTGCCTTTCTGTCCCCTCCCCACCCCCAACTTGATTCATCCCCATCTCCTTATAATTATCTATATCCATTCAGGATCCTGTGGGATTAGATACTTCTTTCTCATTTAGCAGCACATGAAAGAAAAAAAATCATAGACGCAGGTTTGGAAACATTTTTCATTTTCTACTAAGCTGTATGTGAAAAAAGATGCCTTTTTATTTTCTGTTAGCTACAAGCGATATATTCCAGAAACGTTGAATAAATCCATCAGACAGAGGAACGTTCTTACCAGGATACGAATAAATAATGTTTTCAAAGATTTCCTGAAAGAATTCAACAACAAGACCATCTGTGACAGCAGTGTGTCCACACATGACCTCAAGGTGAAATACCTGGCTACCTTGGAGACGCTGACAAAGCATTACGGGGCAGAGATATTTGAGACTTCCACGTTACTGATTTCATCAGAGAACGAGATGAATCGGTGTCATTCAAGTGACAGTGACAATGTTCTCTATGAAGTGATGGTGACTGGAAATCTTGGAATCCAGTGGCGGCAGAAACCAAACGTAAGTGGCTTTACATGCCTGGTCAAAAAGAGGAATATGTTCTTTGTTACCAGGGGCATGTGGCTGGGCCTGCCAGAATCCACTTGTTTGCATGGCCATCACCCCCCCCCCCAGGCTAAGTTAAGTAAACTCAGCTAGAGGCCATGTGTCAGTTGTCTCTCATGTCATACCTCTGGCCCAGTTGAGGCAAGAATTGAAGTTGGGCCTTTGGCTCTGCAAAAGAAATTGATTTTGCATTATGAAACTTTATTGAGGTGTTCGCTTTGTAATACTAGAGATCGAATCAGCGGCTTTGGCCATTGTTCTGGTTTATCTTCCATTGCTGTGACAAAACACTCTGACCAACACCAACTTGGAGAGGAAAGGGTTTATTAAGCTTACATCTCCCCGGTCACAGTTCATCACTTAGGGAGCCCAAGGCAGGAACCTGGAGGCAGGAGCTGAAGCACAGGCCATGGAGGAGTACTGTTCACTGGCTTGCTCCCCTGGCTCATGCCCAGCCCGCCTTCTTATACGGTACACAACAACCTGTCCAGGGTGGCACCACTCATTGTGGGCTGGGCCCTCCCACACTGCTCGACCATCAAGACAGTACTCCACAGATGTGGCCACAGGCCAATCCAATTGAGCCAATTCCCCAACTGAGGCTCCTTCAACCCAGGTGTGTCAAGTTGACACTAAAGCTATCCAGCACAGCCATGATAGACAGTGCTGAAGCTTTTAAATTTTTTGTTGTTACAGTGCTAGAATTGCACATAGGGGCTCACACACGTTAGCAAGTGTTCTGATTATCGAATGGAGTAATAGGCGAGTAGTTTAATAGCATAAGTTTAAAGCCAGCGGAGCCCTGTTCAGATTCCAGCTCCATTCCTTGTGGGTGGCCTTGGGAGGGTTAGTCTACCCAAATTAGGTGCGTGTTATTCTGTCTGTCAAATAGAAGCACAGTTGTCTCTTAGTGCCTGGTGGAGCAATCTGTTGTAGGCCCTTATGCAACCATTAAAATCTGTGGATGCTCAGGTCTCTTGTAAAAAACGGTATAATATTTGTATATAATCCACACATACCCTTCTGTATATGTTTGTCCTCCCTAGACTGCCTTAAAATGCCCAGTATGTAAATATCCATAAATAAACTGTTTAGGAAATAATGGCAAGAGAAAAGTCTATATGTGGCACAGATATGGCCCTGATAGACCTAACTTGCATTTTGATTTGGCCTGTTGAATCTGTGGATACAGAGGCTGGGTGTGGAGCCCATGAGTACAGTGGCTGACTGGACTTCTTGTACCTCATTCATGGGATTGGTGAGAGAACTAAATAGAATTTAGGCACAGAACGTTGAGTGAATTGCTGTAGCTGCCATAATCATTGCTCTGAGTAATAACATTAAATGTAAGAGTCTTCTCTCTCTTCCTGCTTTATTTCTGTGCTAAAATAACAATACCAGGTCACCAAGGGCATTCTGTGTAGTAGTTAATGTGTACACAAACAAGCACCTAGTCTCATGAAGGCTAACAGCTGGCATTTATGATTGGAGAAATGGTGTCTCAGAGATGACCTGAGCAGTCCTGTAACTGGCAGGGGCAGATACTATGTGGAACCCTAGTCTCCAGAGCTTAGCTAGTCAACACATTTCTATTTGTGTAGATATGAGTTCTTGAGCATGTCCATTTTTGAAACAGATTCATATCATCTCTTGAAAATCCCCTACTTCAGTGTTGTCAAGATAGTCGATAAGGACGGAAACTCCTATTCTGCCCCTTTGTGTTTGGGTAGATCTGTGGCTGGACTGATGCACAATCAGTCTGGAAGAGAGGAGGCCTGGGGTTGCTGTGTGCTTTCTTATGTCCCCCCCACCCCCACCAGTGAAAACATGTGCATCATTGAATCTGTGCTTAAAGATTCTTGCAGAATTAAATCGCAGGGTTCTCTGAGAGCATCCCTGCTGCGGCGCTCAGCTGTGGCCCCCGCAGTTGCACTGGGTTCAGGCTGCTGGCTTTCTCTTCCTTGAGTGTAGGTCCTCCGTGAGATTGCTAGAAGCACTGACCCCTCGAATAGAAAAGGAGAAAGCTAACTTAATTCCAACACTTTTGTTATCTTATCAGGTTGTTCCTGTTGAAAAGGAAAAAAAACTGAAGCGGAAGAAACTGGACTATAAACACAAGAAAGATGAGGAAAAAAGCAAAATCCGGGAAGAGTGGAACAACTTTTCATACTTCCCCGAAATCACTCACATAGTCATACGGCAGTCTGTGGTCAGCATTAACAAACAGGACAACAAAAACATGGTAAGTGTGCTCAGAAGCTGTCCAGTCTGGCTGTGGGGCAGGAGTGGTGGGGTGGGAGTGGGGAGAAAGACACTGCTAAGGACAGCTAGCTGTGTGATGCACAGGAGTTCAGGGTTCTTGTCCCCGGTTAAAAGTCCCGTGGCCAGGCATCTTCATTGTCTGCTCTGGAGTTACACTGGCACGTTTGATGGCCTTGCCTGGGTCTTGCAAATGAGAATCTATCTTAGTGCTTGTTGCCCACCCAAAGACATTTAGGCAGCATTGATATTTAGTTCAAAAAAATTAATGAACACGAAGGCAGGAAAATTGAGTCAAATCAGTCCTTTACTTGTGGCACCATGCTGGTGTAGTGGGCAGGTGGACAAGTACTCTGCTCTGTGCTGGCCCCTCCTTGAGTTCTGTGCCTGGCTTCCTCCCATTGCTGCTGCCAGTCCCACGCTGTCTCCCTAGGGCATCTCCAAGAGCCTCTGCACACGTAGACACACACTCGCAACCCTGCCCAGGAGGTGAGGTGCCTGTCCACCTCCCAGCCCACTGGATAAGGAGCAGCAGGGAGTGATAAGTGATCCTGCAGAGACCAAGGCCCCTGCCCACCCTGTTCATGTACCAGACCCCAAGGTAGCACTGGTGCTAACACTTGGCTTCTTTATCCTTTGTTTTGTCCCTGTGTCTGCTTACATAGGCCATGACTATATATCTGTAGGTCTGTTCCTAAAGCTCAGCACTACAGACCAAGGTCCCTCTCCAATCTGTCTCATATTGACAGATCCATAAATGCTATCAATTATGACTCCTGATTTAAAAAAGAAATGATGACTGGGCATGGTGGGCACACACCTTTACTCCCAGCACTCAGGAGGCAGAAGCAGGGAGATTTCTGTGAGTTCAAGGCCAGCCTGATTTAATAGTGAGTTCCAGGCCAGCTGGGGCTACAGGGAGACCTTGTCTCAAAAAGACCAAAAAATAAAATAAAATAAATTATAAATAAATAAATAAATAGGAAAAGGCAAAGCTAGAGCCCCTGAAGGCTCCCATGTGATCTCTCTGCTGAGCTGGGTGGATCATCTGAGATGAGCTGGGTGGGAAGCCACACTTGGCACTTCAGCAAACAAGTGTCAGGTACACCCATTGCCTCGGACAGCAGGAGGGGTGTCATCTCATTTCATCTTTTCTGGTCTCACTTGAGGGCACAATCTAGACAAGGAGATAGTTTTGTCAGGGGAAGTGAGAACTCTGCCAGATAAACATGTTTGTGTTGTAGGAAGTCAGCACTGATAACGGGTTTGTGTGACAGGCATGCATAGGAAGTGAGGGGGTCAGCACAGGGAAGTACCTTGTCAGAACAACAACAGGCAGGGCAGCAAGAGCCTCATGGTAGGGCTCCGGCACACGGCCGTTCTTTCACATCCAGAGTAGCTTGCCTTTGTGATAAAACCTTTTAAAAAGCAGTTTGACAGTATGTAGTAAAAATCTTGAAAAGATTTATTATGTCCCTCCATTCTGGATCCCAGGGAATCTGTCTTCCAGAAACAGTGTGTGATATAGACAACGGCTTATAAATAAGATCATTCATTTCAGCAGTATTTACATTGTCAAAATACTGAAAACCACCTAGTTGTTCAAATAGAGGAATGGGACAACAGATCACAGTTCACCTGAGTAGTCAAATATTGTATAACGAAACTGATAAATTGAAAAGGAAAAGATCTTTGTAAAGATGAAAAGCAAAATTATAAAGCTTGACCTATAAATTGGTACTAATTTTCTTCATAGAGTTTTAGGAGATGAATGTGTGTGGGTGTATCCGAAGAACAAGTGTCCCATATTTACAGCCACTTGTTTGTAGTGAGATTGTGGGTGGCTTCCATTTTCTCATTCCAACTTCCCTTTTTTTGAAACAACAAATCAGTAATTGTATCAGAAGATGATAAAGGAAGTTAAAAACAAACTAAAAGAATAAGCAGAAAAGCCCAGAGCATTGTTGGTGGAAAGATGAGAGAGAAGGAAATTAGTCAGCACACTCATGAAGCCCGCTTGGGTACCATAGTCAGCACACTCATGAAGCACACTGTCAGTACCCGGCCTGGGCGGCAGCTGCAGCAACCTCACTACAAGGAGCCTGTTGTCTGGTCCTTAACGGAGCTACAGATGTGGGGTGTGGGCTCTTTCAAATGGGGAACCTGAGACTGCAGTACAGAGCAATAGGAACTTGAATTATGTCCCATCATGAGAATATGGCAGGGCTTGTCTAGGGATGCCAGCTGCAGCCCATACTTTCTGCCCAAGTCCTTTGGTTTCTAAAGGCATTACCAATCCACCAGGGACTCTGCAAGAATGAAGGAGAGGTCTGGCTCTTTAGTGTGTCAGGAGGATGCTGGCCGAGGAAGAGAAGCAGCAAGCGTGGTCACATTTTGGGAGCCAGCTCCATCCTCTAGGCTGCCAGCCATATCAGGTACCCAGCTAGTGCCCCCATCCTCAACGTTGGAGTTCACCCTAGCCACTTAGGCCTGTGGTTCTGCCAAGCTGCAGTGCTGTATAGGGAGAGGAACAAGGTAAAAAGTACCTGTCTCCTATATCTTCATTTCCTTCACAAACACTAGCCCTCAGTGTATGTGAGGCAGTTCCTATTCTGAGGATTTACAAATGTCTGCTGTTTCAGTATTCATGTTAATTCTGTGGGTGGTACTCACCTCCATTTTACAGAGGAGGAAACAGACACAGAGCTTAAGTAGCATGCCAAGAACACACAGGCAGTTGGCTAAACCATTTCAAATTGCTGGAGGTTGACCATATAAAAGTAGTGAGTGCGTACACCTCAGCCCAGTCACAGGCAGAGATGCTCTGGACCCAGAGAACTGAGCTGTGGAGCCTGTGGCTCCCTGCTGTGCCTGGCCTTGCCCCGTCCCTCCACCCTTTGAGCAGGCAGTTTGCCTGCTGGTTTTCCAGGAAAGCACTGGAGTGCAGGTAAGTTATCAAGTCCTGCTTTGACCTGTCATTTCTCTCTTGAATGAATCTCCACACCTCCCATTCTGTTCAGACTTCTGTCCTCAGCAAACTTAGGTGTTTGTACAGCCAGGTAGGAATACCCAGCCAGCCTCGCTCCTCACCCTAGAACATCTGAGATTGGCTTTTCAGAACCACACCTGAAAGGAGTCCCCTTCCTGAGGTAGCAGTCTGTCTTTCCTGGCTGCCCTGGCTCACAGCCTCAGGGCACCCTCCCTAGCCCACCGTATCTCCTTCCAGACCAATTGCTGATACCTACTTGTCCTCTCTGCTGTGCCACCTCATCCTCCTGTCCTCTGGTGCTACACCACAGAAACAGCCCAGTGCCCTCTGCCCCTCTGGGAAGGCTTGGGTGCTTGGGCATGCTTTCATCAGTCAGAGCTCTGCATTTACATTCCTTTCCTCACCCAGAGCTGGCCTTGGTTCCTCTCAGGTGGCAGCGTCTGCTTAAGGATCTATGCTCGATACAAAGCCCCCCCCCCCCCCAAGTCTTTTTCAGCATCAATCATAGTACTTACTTCTTCCCCTCTGCATCCCCCACTGTGTCCTCCAAACCCTCACAGGTCCCTTACTTAGGAGTCTCAGCCCTGTTTCTGGGGCCATTTCTGAATTAGGAATCAGGAGCATCACTCTCTAGACCCTCTGTGGTGAGGTGAGGCAGCCATGCCTGTCTCCTTTCGGTAGAACAGGAGTATTGCCATGTGGGTGGGTTGCTGCTTTGTGCTAAAAGTGCAGTGTTTAACCCTCTGCTCCTTGCGCCTTCACACTTGTGTGTGTGCTACCTCGACTCATGCTAGTGCTTCTGTCCGACACTCCTGGGTACACACCTGGTGGCGGCTTCTCTGCAAGTCTCCCTGCTTGCCGCAGCCCCACGCCTGCTTCAGATGCACTGTGTCTGATGGTAGAAGAGAGAATGTGGATCAGTGAGAGTCATATGTCAGTGCATGAGGTAGCTACCATCCCCCGGTTGCTTTCCATGTGGGGTCATACATTTTGCATTCTATTTAAAAAACCTTCTTACTGGGTTCCCCAGCTTAGAGTTGACTGTTTAGTAACTATTGGAATGTCTTTTCTCTTACCAGGAACTGAAGCTCTCTTCTCACGAGGAGGCCTTGTCCTTTGTGTCACTGGTAGATGGCTACTTCCGGCTCACAGCAGATGCCCACCATTACCTCTGCACAGATGTGGCTCCCCCACTGATTGTCCACAACATACAGAATGGTTGTCACGGTCCAATCTGGTTGGTTCCAGAGTATACTCAATTACCTTTGGTGTGAAGAGTGCTTAGGTTTTAGCAATTTTAGCAGTTTTAGCAGTAGGAACTCTAGTTCCCTCGGCTCCGGGTGTGCCAGTTGTCCAGTTCGGCCCCACTAGCTAGCATTTTAGGTCTTTTTTCCCATTCTACTGACTGAGCTGCCAGGCCTTCCTGTCGTCGCCTGCCTCGGTCCTCGGTCCTTGTTCCTCAGTCCTCGCAGCCCCCCGATTCCTCCCTTGCTTTGGTTTCTGTTCCTTGTAGTTTAAGCCCTTCAATTCTCTATCTGTAAACTTCTGCCCTGTTCAGCACTGGACACTTCAAGGGAGACAGGATATAGATCTTTAAATTTTGAGAAGTCTCTTTAGCTGCCGCTCACGTGACATGCTTTCTTCCTCCTCCCCATCCTGGTTGCTTGAGAGATACTTTGGTGGTGGTATGGTCCTCAGCTGAGGGAATCTCAAGCCTTGGGAGACAGATTGCAGAAGAAGGAGCTGATCACCAGAAAAGCATCTTCCTCCAGTATACCAAATGCAGTCTTACCTCTAGGCATGGGCACTTGGCTTTTCCCTGGGTCTGGAATGCTCTTCCCCGAGGGTCTCTCCAACATAGTCCTTGCTCCTTGCATGTCAGTGAGCTGTTGCCATACCTGATGGTGTAAAGTGATAGCTCTTCCCCTCTCTGCCCCACCTCCCTGGCAGCGTCACTCTCCTTGAGTCATATGGCCATTTGTTTCCTATCTGACTTCCCTTTCTTCCCAGCATTTGAACCCCCTGAAGGCAAGAGCCACTTTCTACATTGCACGGTGCTATCCTAGCATCCACAGCAGAGCCTGGCACAGCACAAACATTCAGTGAGCTTGAAGGAATGTTTCTTGTTCTGTAGGACATTAACTTACCACTGCTAAGGGTAGGCAGCATTCAATCTGGATTAAACACTGTTTGCCAGGTCTTAGGAGAGACAGGGTATGTACCTCAGATAAAGAATCAAAGTTGAGTGAGGGTGTGGAGGTGTCAGAGACCCTGGTTCAGTTAGAAAGTACTTGAAGTCTCTGCTTTTCTAAAGCACGTTGACCACACCGGCCCTCTTTCACTCTCACACTGTCAGCAGTATTTGCCAGGTACAGTAACCATTGAGCCAATGTTTAGTGCCCTGGTATATCAAGATTCACTGGTCTTGAGAATAAAAAGCATAGTGTCTTCTAATACCTTTTAATTCCTCACTGTGGTTTAATAACACATTATTCAACATATTATTGGTTGAGCACTGTCCTAGTTGCTTCCTGTTGTGGTATTTTCTTACAGGTCACGGTTGATGAACTGAGGGAATCACTTCTCACAGTGATAACTGAGGGAATTCAGGGCAGAAACTCAAGGCAGGGCCTAGAGGCAGGAGCTGAAGCACAGACCACAGAGAAACAGGAACACTGCTCACTGGGGAGCTCCCCTGGCCTGTGCTCAGGACCCCCTACCCAGGGGTGGCACTGCCCACAGAGTTGCACAGGCCAGTCTGCAGTGGAGGAAGTTCCTCAGTTGAGACTCCGTCCTCCCTGGTGTGTCAGGTTGACAACTGAAGCACCCAACACAGGCACAAGTCAGACCTGCTGTGGTCACGGGGACACAGCAGTAAACAAAGCAAAGGAACTACCCTCCTGCATGAGGCTCCTTTTCTTGTTGGGCTGGGAGGGATTGGGGAACCCCTACTGCTATATCACTAGCAACTGTTAATCACTAGCCTTTGGGGGACAGTCTTCAGGTGAGAGGTGGAGACATTTTCTCTGGGAAGCTTGGGGACAAACAAGCAGGCTTCATTTAGTGTGGTAGATGACAGTGAGTTCTAGGCATTGGAAGCTCCGTCTGTTTCACGCTCCTCCACATCTCCATGAGGGCTTTAGCACCTTGGACAAGTAACATGATAGGGCTGGAAGACTTGAGGTCGTGCAGGGAAGTGGGTGTCCGAGGTTTTAAAATGCTGTGCTGTGAGATCTTTCTCCCTTGCCTGCTTCTCTTTCCAGCACAGAATATGCCATCAACAAGCTTCGGCAAGAGGGGAGCGAAGAGGGCATGTACGTGCTGAGATGGAGCTGCACCGACTTTGACAACATCCTTATGACCGTCACCTGCTTTGAAAAGTCCGAGGTCAGTCAGGACACAGGTGTGGGCCAGATGTGGTTTCAAGGTGTCTAGTACCATGCGGCCCAGGAGTTGTGCCAGACAGGAATGCCTGGGCTCTGAGCAAGTCCTTGGGCAGTCTGGCAAGAATTTCCTGCTGGATAGGAGACTTTCAGTAGTCAGACCCTGTGTCCTTTCCTCATGACCTTCTTTCCCTCCCTCCCTCCCTCCCTCTAGGCCAGAAGGACTATGGCTTCAAAAGGCAGAGCATGACTGGAAAACTGGCTCATGTCAGACACTTGTGAACTTTAGTATAACTTTGGTATTATTACAGACTTAGAGCTGAGCACCGTGTCTGTCTGCCCGTGGCATTCTCTCGTGTGGTCTAGCTCTAAAATGCTACCATATCAACGTGACTTCACACATTTGAACAGATAAATTGCTTTCCTAAGGTGTCTGTTAAGGAAACATCCAGGTGTGCCTGCGAGCTGTGAATGATGTGAAAGACATCCTGAAGGCTAAGGTGTCAGTCAGAGTCGCTGGCTCACAAGACCTTAGCTGCCTTGTTATTCATGCTGCTTTTTCGAATGCTAAGTGGAATATTTTAGAGGATGGTGAATTTCACAGGATTAGTCTACACAAATCCACCAGTAACAGTGAAGCTCTCATAGACCAGGAAAACTGGAGTGGAGTGGGAAGAACCTTCTAGACGGAAGTCAGCCATTAGCATATGGCAGAAGTCAGACACAGGAGAGAAAAGTACAAGAGAGCCCCTGGGACTTGGCCCTGTCCAGAGCGGAAAGAGGAAATAGAAGGAGGAAGCAGTGTGGCCAGGTGTCCTGGGTGAAGTCCAGGGGTATTCCTGAACAGCCAGACCTCAGGGCCCACTTGCGCTCAGTGGCTCAGAACTTGCCAGGCTTGTTACCTAACAGGATGCTATCTTTGTTACTCATCAATCTTTGGAGGAAGTTTAGTAGGATGGATAAGTACATAAGTACCCTAGCTTCCTGAGGAGAGTCAGCCTGTGCTGTACCAAAAAAGTCACTATCTGAGGAACACCGTCTACTTGGT
Source organism: Rhizomys pruinosus (assembly GCA_009823505.1). NCBI lineage: Eukaryota > Metazoa > Chordata > Mammalia > Rodentia > Spalacidae > Rhizomys > Rhizomys pruinosus. Next base: position 1,459,647 of record VZQC01001550.1, on the reverse strand, counting down.
GTCAAGTTACCTGAGAAAAAAAAACAGAGGACTGACCCTTAAGCTTCCTCCACCTGACCAGGAACAGGCCTAGGCACTTTACACTCGTAAACCTTACCACATGATAAATGTGAGGCTGGCCTATTATACAGATGAAGTAATCTTGTGAGCTTTGAGATTTTAAAGGCCATGTCCAATTTACAGCATCACAAGATCTTCCTGGCCCTCATTCTTACCTGCCAGAATAGTTTCCTTTGTATAAGAAGAACCAATGGAAGAAAGCTGCCTCTACTGGCTTTCTGTGGCACTAGAACTGTGCATAGCCAAACACCAGCTCGCAATGTGGGTCTCCAGGCAGATTCATGATGTGAAAGGGCCCACTGTGAAAGAATTCTGGATGAATTTTGCTATTACAAATATACATAATATTAGCTAATATTATGAAGTGCTAAGGGTTTTTTGCCTTTTTAAAAAAGTACATACTAGCTGGGCGTGGTGGTGCATGCCTTTAATCCTAGCACTTGGGAGGCAGAGGCAAGCGGATCTTTGTGAGTTCAAGGCCAGCCTGGTCTACAGAGTGAGTTCCAGGACAGCTGGGGCTACAGGGAGACCCTGTCTCGAAAAGACCAAAAAAAATAAATAAAAAAGTACATACTAGCCGGGCGTGGTGGCGCATGCCTTTAATCCTAGCACTTGGGAGGCAGAGGCAGGCGGATCTTTGTGAGTTCAAGGCCAGCCTGGTTTACATAGCAAATTCCAGGACAGCTAGGGCTATAGGGAGACCCTGTCTCGAAAAAGACCAAAAAAAAAGCACATCCTAATTATAGCTTATTGGTTTTATTATGTTTTCATACATGTATATATTTTGATATTTATCCCTATGACCCTTTCTTGCAGTACCCCCCTGCTAATCCCTTTTCTTCCATTGTCACCTCTTCTCTCTCTCCTTCTCTCTCTAGCTCTTGCTCTCACTGTCTCCCCCTTCCCTGCTTTTTGGTGATCCACTGAGTTTAATTAGACTGGCTTACAGGAGCATGAGTGAGGAGTTATTTACAGGAGTGTGGGCACCTTACCTATACCACTGAAGAAAATATTAATGGTTCCGCAGCAACTAGTAACAATATTTATGTTCTTAGCCAGGGATGGAGCCTCTTCTCCCTGTTCCATGACAGGTTGTTATGGGCCCAGTCTCATGTAGGTCTTGTGCTGGTAATCACAGCTGCTGACAGTTCAAGAGCAGTGGACATGTCATGCCAGGAAGAAAGCATTCCACAGCACTTTACCCTTTCTCCTTCTTATATTTTTCCTGCCCATCTTTCAAAATGTCCTCTGTGCCTTGGAACAGGTGATACAGCTTCCCATTCAAGGCTCAGCTTTTAACAATTGGTTATTGTAAAATACATGTGTTTAAATACAGCAATAGTCCTGTGACATTTTCACGGCTTTCCTCTTATAGGTCAAAACCCAAATGATATTTCTAAAGTTACAATAGCCGTCTGCTGTAAAGCTGACTTCCTTTAATCTGTGTTTTCTCTTGGACTCTGCTCTGTTATTGACTTACTGGTTGATTGGTTTATCTGTTTACACAGTTTTTTCATTTCGAATTTGTTCTTAGGGTTACAATGCTTCTCTTGCTCAGAGCCTCCTAGTGTTAGCATACCCTAAATACATTTGCCCGAGCCCATTCTAAACGGTAGTTTCTGGTTGTTTTTCTGAATGGCAGGTGTTGGGAAGCCAGAAGCAATTCAAGAACTTTCAGATCGAGGTCCAGAAGGGCCGCTACAGCCTCCACGGCTCAGGTGACCACTTCCCAAGCCTGAGGGACCTCATGAACCATCTCAAGAAGCAGATCCTGCGCACAGACAACATCAGCTTTGTGCTGAAGCGTTGCTGTCAGCCCAAGCCCCGAGGTTTGTGACAATCAAGCTACAGCCCTGGGTGATACCTTTTGTCTCTTGGTGATGTTTTCAAGACCTATGTTTCCCAAGAGATACTGCCTGGCTGGGTTAAAGAAAGTAACCTCCTTACTATGGATTCTGAGAGTTTTTCTTTTAGCTCAGTTGCAAGTCTGTTCCCATCTTGAATCTCATCCCTAGATTGCCAGTGTTTCCTGTGGAACACCTTTCCTCATCATTTCAGATAAACAGAAGAAAGGAGCATGTTTGGGATTTGTAAGCAGGGATTTCTTTGTTCTTTGATGTTAAAGAGGCCTGAGAACTCACCTAGCTTCAGTTTATCTATCAGAGAACTGTTTGTGGCACATCTTCTGGGGACCAAGAACCACATTAGATGGAAAGAATCAGATGCCTAAGACCCACTCCCTGTTCTCCAAGGGTGTCTAGTCTATGCAGAAAAGGTATACCTGAGGTGAGCTCACTATGCCACGTATTTTAATCAGTACATATAAATACCATACCTAGGGTAAAAAGAAAGATAGTTAAAACTTCTGAGCCATGGGGCTTGGCAGGTGTTGAGTTGAATATTGGATGATGAGACGGAGATACCAGTTAGGCAAAGGCCTGCACAGCAGAGCAAGGAGCATGCATGGGGATAGAGTGGCAGGTCAGGGCAGGAGCTAGGGAAGCTTCAGGATGAGGGGCAGTTGTGAAACAGATATAGAAAGAACAGGAAGTGGGAATAAAGGGGGCAGATTTGGGATCATGGACACCTGAGCTGGCATCCCAAGGAGCTGGAACTTTTATTCTGCAGGCAAAGGGAGCCATAGAAGGATCTGGGAGCAAAACCTAAGCAATGGCTGGTTGTGGTGGCACAGGAAGCAGAAGTAGGTGGATCTCTGTGACTTTGAGGCCAGTCTGGTCTACGTAGCAAGTTCCAGACCACCTAGAGCTACATAGTGACACCCTTTCTCAAAAAAAAAAACAAACAAAAAAATAAAAATTCAAGCAAAGGGCCAGGGGTCCACCTGCCTTGGAAGTGAGTGTGAAAGGCTCTGGGGTTACCTGGCCAGGGGCTTCATCTTACGGAAGTAAAATGAGTGAGTGTGAAAGGACGCTCCGGGAGTTACCTAGCCGGGGGCTTCATCTTACACAAGTAAAATGGGTCCCATTAAAGTTCAAGGTGAACTGAGCACCAGGTTTAACCCGAGTGCCAGGTCCTCAGATACTGGATGCTTTTGTTTCTCCACCCTCCAATGCCGCCTACACTGTTGGATCCTTCCTTAGCGCTGCCCGGCCTGCAGAGGAGGCGGTGCGGCAGCTCTTGACTGCCATCTTGGAGCAGGCTCTTTGTCTGAAACCATATTGTTCTGAAAGGGCCTAGGCTCTTTTCCTGAAGGTGCTAGAGGCTGAACCTGGGGCTCCATTCACGTGAGGCAGGTCCCCTACTGCTGAGCTGTCTCCAGCCTGGGGTGGGGGGCCTGTGGAGTTTTAATGTGTGAATTGTACATGTTCTAGTCTCAGTAAGGGGCTGGTCCCTGAACTTGAAAGAGGAGGGACTCCTGTTGATCAGATAGAGTTACCTGCCACCCCCAGAAAATAACTGCAGCCTTTGTTTTTACACTGGAAGATGATCCACAAATGATCAAAACACATCTGCCTCTTGGCCATGACACCTCAAAGCTTGTTAATACCTTAAAGCCCTATGGCCCTGCTTAGTCACATAATCTTCTGGGTATTAAAAACAGATCTTTCTTACCTAGGGACTCATAATCCCTCGAGGAGGACAGTGTCCACAGGAATGGGGAAAGCTATAGACTAGGCTATGATTTCCTTACAGAGTTCCTGTGCAGAGATCTGACATAGATGTCACCCATAATAGCACAGATCTGGGAGCAGGTAGCATTCTTCAGGAACAGAACCAGGCCTGTCTTGGGGCCTTACTTGTGAAACCGAGCACTGAGAGTGTTTCCTGTTTACCTTTCTCACTTGGATATGAACTCTCAAGGTGAGGTCTGGTTTTCACTTCCACTGAGTCATGGGAAGCCCAGGGCCACACAGAATCAGTCTATCGAGTGATAACTGTAGCAGTAGCTGCCATTGTAGCGGTACCAACTGTATCTGGGGAGTTCACATGCATATTTCACTTTTTTCCTCACACAGTAGCTCTTTATAACTATTATGGAGATGAGGAAATTGGATGTCAAGGATATCTAGCGACCGCTCAAGGCTCCTCAGCTAGTGGGGGTCAGTAGTAGTTACAGTAGTAGCAATAATAGTAGTCTTAGTAAGGCCAGATGCCGTTCACGGCCTTACATGCTGCAAGCTGCTAACCCGTGTGGAGCTGCTAACCCGTGTGGAGCTGCTAACCCGTGTGGAGCTGCTAACCCGTGTGGAGCTGCTAACCCGTGTGGAGCTCCCTCAGCCCGCTTTTCCCTCTGCCACCTGCAAATTAGAGAAGTGGTCAAATGAAGAAAATGTTGACAGGACAGTATCATTTTGGTTTATGAGCTCCTCTGCTTTCCTAATCCCTGGGCTCCCAGAGCCAGATACCATGATCTAGATTTCTTATTAGAAAACACAACCAAGAAATTCCTCATGAAATTAAAAAAAAAAAAAAAAAGCCAAGGAAAAGATAGAAGGGCAGGCAGACAGGTGTGATAACTATGCGAAACCTTTGTCAGACTCACTGCCCAGCTCCACACTTGAGGGATATAGTGCCCATTGTCCTGCGTCCTCAGTGCAGGCAAACATGCTGTGGGATTTCTAGTCAGTTGCCTCTGCACCGCCGACTTCTGCATTCTGATGTGTGAGGCTGGGGGACTCTGGTGGGAGAACAAGGACGGTAGCTGATCATGATGATAGCGGTTGCCAGTGGCAGGCTTTTATTGCACATCAGGGCACCAAAGGAAGCCCTTCTGAGTGGGTTCTCTTCAGTCCTCACAGCAACGTGAGGAGGGCACAGTTTTTTCATACAGAACAGGCCTTGGTAAAGGAGTACTAATTGGAAAAGAGGAAGTTAAGCTATCCCTATTTGCTGATATGATTGTTTACTTAAGGGATGCTAAAAACTCCACCAGAAAACTCCTAGAAACGATTAACAGCTTCAGCAAAGTGGCAGGATACAAAATTAACCTTAAAAAAAAAAAAATCAATGGCCTTTCTTTACACCAAGAACAAGCAACTGGAGAAAGAATTCAAAGAGACCTTCCCACTCACAACAGCCTCAAAAACAATAAAATACCTAGGAACAAACCTAACCAAAGACACCAAAGATCTCTACAACAAAAATTTTAAACCCTTAAAGAAAGAAATTGAAGAAGACATCAGAAGATGGAAAAACCTCCCATGCTCATGGATTGGGAAAATTAACATTGTAAAAATGTCCATTTTACCAAAACTCTTGTATAGATTTAATGCAATCCCAATCAAAATCCCCAAGAGTTTCTTCACAGGCTTGGAAACAAAAGTTCTTAAATTCATTTGGAGAAACAAAAGACCCCGAATAGCCAAATCAATCCTGAGTGAAAAGAGCTACACAGGAGGGATCTCTATACCAGATTTTAAACTATACTACAGGGCTATAGTCATAAAAACAGCCTGGTACTGGCACAAAAACAGACCTGTTGACCAATGGAACAAAACCGAAGATCCAAATCTGAGCACATACAATTTCAGCCATCTCATATTTGACAAGGGGGCCAAGAAACCACAATGGAGAAAAGACAGCATCTTCAGCAAGTGGTGTTGGCAAAACTGGATCACCACTTGTAGAAGAATGAAATTAAACCCCTACCTCTCGCCCTGTACAAAAGTCAACTCCAGATGGATTAAAGACCTCAACGTGAAACCCCAAACTCTGAAGGTGATAGAAGAAAAAGTTGGCAGCAGACTACAAGACATAGGCATAGGAAAAGACTTCCTAAATCAGACAGCAGCTGCACAAGAATTAAGGTCGACAATTGACAAATGGGACCTCATCAAACTCAAAAGCTTCTGTACATCAAAAGAAACAATCAAGGAAGTGAAGAGAAATCCCACAGAGTGGGAGGAAACCTTCACTGCAGATACATCTGACAAAGCATTGATTTCCAGAATATATAAACTACTCAAAAAACAAAGAAAAAAGAAAACAAATGACCCGCTCAATAGATGGAGCAAAGAACTGAACAGAGACTTCACAAGCGAGGAATTAGAGATGTCTGAGAAACACCTCAAGAACTGCTCAACATCACTAATCATTAAGGAAATGCAAATCAAAACCACTTTAAGATATCATCTTACTCCAGTAAGACTGGCTAGGATCAAGAAAACAAATGATACCAAGTGCTGGAGAGGTTGTGGGGAAAGGGGAACACTCATCCACTGCTGGTGGGAATGTAAACTCGTACAGCCACTATGGAAAGCAGTGTGGAGAACCCTTGGAAGACTTGGAATGAACTTGCCACCCGACCCAGCCATACCACTCCTGGGCATGTACCCTCAAGACTTACGCCACCACAGAGATACATGCACGGCCATGTTTATTTCAGCTCTCTTCACAATAGCAAAGAGCTGGAACCAACCTAAATGCCCCTCAACTGACGAATGGATAGAGAAAATGTGGTACATCTACACAATGGAGTTCTATGCAGCAGTAAAGAAAGATGACATCATGAGCTTTGCAGGAAAATGGCTGGAGCTAGAGGACATCATGCTGAGTGAAGTAACACAGTCCCAGAAAAACAAACGACAAATGGTATCCCTCATCTGTGGATGCTAGTGCCAATTACCTAGTTGTAAGTATTTCCTGTGTATGGCCTCTTGAGCTTTTGTCCAAAGCAGTTGGGTGTGATGCATATTGGAAACAACAACAACAACAACAACAACAACAACAGAAAGGACTGCATCGAAGAACTGACTGAAGCAGTGAACTTATGTTCAAAACAGTCAACTTCCCCATGGAGAACATTGAGAAAGACTGAGAAAGAGATGAATAACATGTTTGGCAGAATGCATGAGCTCTGGTGGGGTGGGGGAACCGGGTGGGGGGGACACGGGTCTAGATTTGATAAAAAAATAAAAATAAATATGTGAAAAATAAATAAAAATTATAAAAAAAAAAACAAACCAAAAAAACCAAAATAGAACAGGCCTTGGAAGTCAAGTGCTGACATCGTCAACCCTAGTGCCATGGGCCTGAGGCACCCCAGGTACTCAGCAGCCCCAGTCCTGTGTTCTCAGATGCTCTCACTGCAGCCTCTGTCCTGATGTCAAATGACCCCATTTTATTCACACCTGTCCTTCCTCAGGACAGCTGTGCACAGCCTGTTTAAATCAGTTTTTACCCAGGGAATAGAGTGGAGTCAGGAAAGCAGTGTGGAAGGAGGAGCCACTGGGAAATGAATTCCCAGAACGCGGAGGGGACCTGCCTGAAGGAGTCAGGAAAGCAGTGTGGAAGGGGGAGCCACGGGGAAATGAATTCCCAGAACGCGGAGGGGACCTGCCTGAAGCCAGTTTCTGGCACCTAGATTTTTACCCCAACCAGTCATGTTGTAGGAAACTCAGAGACTAGAGCTTTTTCTGACTGCCTTGTGAATCCTTCCTCTCAGGCTTAGAAGGCCCCAGTGCCGTCAGGTTGCTCAGTCTCTTTGAGGCCCTGGGTTCTAAAGGACAATAGGGATAAGGATGTCAGCTACCTTTTAAGCTTGTCTTGGGGGCTTTTCTAGTTTCTCTTAATTGCTGTAACAAAACACACTGACCACTACCAGCTTGGGGAGGAAAGGTGGGTCACAGTTCATCACTCGGGGAGCCCAAGGCAGGAACTCAGGGTAGGAACCTGGAGGCAGGAGCTTGAAGCACAGGCCATGGAGGAATGCTTCTTACTGACTTGCTCCTCTGCCCCATGCCCAGCCTGCCCTCTTATACTGTACAAAACAGCCTGCCCAGGATGGCACCACCCATAGTGGGCTGAGCCCTCCCACATTGCTCAACAGTCAAGATAATACTTCACAGACATGGCTACAGGCCAGTCCAATGGATGCAATTTCCCAATTGAGGCTCCGTCAACCCAGGTGTGTCAAGTTGACACTAAAGCTATCCAGCACAATTGACCTTGTCAACTTGACACACAAAACATCACTATCAAACCACCACCTTTCCAGTTCTTGTCCCCAAGGTATGATGTTAACATTAATCACAACATGAGACAGTACAACCTTACGGCCAAAAACTGTCTGAGACTCCAATTCCAGGAGAACTCCAGTTCCAGGGGAATCTGACACCCTCTTCTGACCTCCGCGGCATTGCTCGACACGGGTGCACAGACCTACATGCAGACAGTACATTCATACAAATAAATAAATAAATAAATAAATAAATAAATAAATAAATAAATAAAATATTAAAAAAAAGCCCCACAGTCCTTAAAATGTCCAAGCACTTAAAAGTTCATAGTCTGAAAAAAAATAAAAAATAAAAAAAATTTAAAAGTTCATAGTCTGTTAAAAGTCTCTTAACTCTGGGCTCCTATAAAATCCCAAATAAGTACTGTCTTATTTCAAAGAGAAGAATCAGGCACACCTAAGCAAAACCCAAGTCCAGCAAAGTAGCTCAAAGCTGGACATCTGGGATTCACTCACTATCTTCTGGGTTCCCCCTCTCCGACTCTGCCGTCCATGGCGCACACAGCTCATCTCTCAGGCCCAGGCCAGCCCCATTCCACACCTGCTGCTGCTCTTGGTGGTTGTCCCATGGTCCTGACATCTCCAAAAAGCTGGAGTCTCCACTGAAACTGAGGCAGCTCCTTCACCAATGGTCTCTTCTGACCTCTCCTGGTGCCAAGCCTCAACTTCTCTCCATGACTCCTGCAATCCTGGGGTCTTCACTGCAACCGAGGTACACTTCCACCAATGATCTTTCCTGCCCCCTCACAGTGCCAAGCCTCAGCTGCTCTCTGTGACCCCTACACATTTCAACACCAGAACCATATAGGATGCTCTTACACATTACCAAGTCCTGCTTCTGGCTTAACATGGAGGCTCGGGCCCCTTCTGGAACATAGCTTCTGTGTGCTGACCCTGAAGAAATTCTTCCCAGAAGATTTCACCACAGTGATGCTGGTCTCTTGTTACTTACAACTGATTCTTCAGCCCCAGCTGACCAGAACCCACAGATTCTTAATTCAAAAATGTCCGGGTTCGATCCCCAGCACCCACATGGCGGCCGAGAGCCGTCTGAAATTCCAATTCCAGGAGAACTCCAGCTCCAGGGGAATCCGAGACCCTCTTCTGACCTCCGCGGCGTTGCACGACACGGGTGCACAGACTTGCATGCAGGCAGTACATTCACACACATACAGAACTAAATAAAATTAATAAAAAAATAAATAAATAAAAAATAAACAGTTATCAGTGACTTTAAAAAAAAAAAAATGTCATCCCAGCAGCCCTGATGGTCTCTGCTTCCCCGTGAAGCTCCACAAGCCAGGCCTCCATCATCTATATCTCTTTCGGCATAACTGTTCCAAGTTCTACAGCAACAAACTCTAAGCATTCAATGGCTTTTTCAGCCCAAAGTTCCAAACGCTTCCACAGTTCTCCCCCAAAACACCAAGGTCAGGTCTGTCACAGCACTCGCCCACTTTCTGGTACCAATTTCTGTTCTAGTTTCTCTTAATTGCTGTAACAAAACACACTGACCACTACCAGCTTGGGGAGGAAAGGGTTTATTCAGCTTACATCTCCTGGGTCACAGTTCATCACTCAGGGAGCCCGAGGTAGGAACTCAGGGTAGGAACCTGGAGGCAGGAGCTGAAGCACAGGCCATGGAGCTATCCAGCACAGGGGCACAGGAGTTAATGTATAAAATGCTGAGCTTGTAAAAAAAAAAAAAATGCTGAGCATAGAGAAAGCAGTATGAATGCAAACAATAGAAAGTGTGGGATTTACTCTATGAGTAAGGATTTAAGGCCCCTCAGTCTAGTCACATGGTGCATGTGTGAACCTATTGTTTATTGGTTGTTTCTGCCCAGTATAGGTTCGGGAGTGTGGAGCATACCTGGAGAGTCTTACAGATCTTTTGAGATCTTCTCTCTTCACAATCCAAGAATCAGGACTTGTATGGATAGATTTTTATCCCCGAACTCATTTTTTGTCCTCCAGTGCAGGGAACTGGAAAAGAGAAAGCATCTGTGAGCTGACAGTTCCCTAGAGGTACTGCTTCAGCTACAAGAAACATGGCATGTTCGGGGACTATATCAGGTCCACCTGAGATTCCCAGAGGACTCTCCACCGTGTCTGAATCTGGAAGGTTGCGTTGTCTCATGACCTTGTAGCTTACAGAGGATAAATGTGTAGAGCCTGTAAATCCTGGCCTGGCCGACTTGGTTATGTTGAGCAGAATCAGGGCAGCTTGGGAGATGGCTCACTCCTAACTCACATGCTCAGAGAGCTTTCAGCTGTAGCCACCGAGATTGACAAGACCCCTCTTTTCGAATAAAACTAGCACTTCCTTTCTTCACAAGGTCCCTGTCATTCCTTAGGCCCAAAGCTTCTGCCTCTCCACAGCTCTCCTCATTGAGGTCAGTCAGTTGTTCACACACCTCACAAGTTCTTTTTGGAAGCTGGGACATTGCTTAGTGGTGTAGTGCTTGCCCACCGTGTACAGAGCTGGGACATTGCTTAGTGGTGTAGTGCTTGCCCACCGTGTACAAAGCTGGGACATTGCTTAGTGGTGTAGTGCTTGCCCACTGTGTACAAAGCTGGGACATTGCTTAGTGGTGTAGTGCTTGCCTACCGTGTACAGACCTGGGACATTGCTAGTGGTGTAGTGCTTGCCCACCGTGTACAGAGCTGGGACATTGCTTAGTGGTGTAGTGCTTGCCCACCGTGTACAAAGCCCTGGCTTCATTTGCCAGCACTACAAAGTAAAAAACCAAAAAACAACCAAATAGTTATTAAGCATTCACTATGTATCAGGCTATGGAAGTAGAGCAGAAAATAAGATAGACATAGCCCCTGGATTTGGGGGAGTTTCCTTACTTAAATTTAGTTTTGTACTTTATTTTGTTTTAAGTTTTGCTGTCTTTTGGGACAGAGTCCCAAAAGTCTTATCTAGCCCAGGCTGTCCTCCAAGTCACTAGTTAAATCTGACCTTAAACCCCTGATTCTCCTGCTTCTGCCTCCCAGGTACCTGCATTACAAACATGTGCCAGCCATTCTTAGATTTAAATGATCATTTCCCAACCTCTGTAACCAGACAGACCCTGCTGTGTGAACCTTGGAGCCCCTTGGGCAAAATGTAGCATCCTACATGATTGGCTGGTTAATATGGATTCACATTAGCCTGTAAGCTTCCAAAAGATATGAATTAAGTACCCAATAAATATTTGTTGAATGACAGAACTAGTAAGTGGATGTGTTCAGTAGGCCCCGTGGTTCTGAACACATTGCCTGGCCAGGGTGTAGGACCTACAGTATGCTGCTTAGACTTCTCCAATCTCCTCACAGAGATCTCCAATCTGCTGGTGGCCACCAAGAAAGCCCAGGAGTGGCAGCCCGTCTATCCCATGAGCCAGCTGAGTTTTGACCGGATCCTCAAGAAAAATATTATACAAGTAAGTCATTGCTGGGGCCTTGGTCCAGCACTGGTCCTGCTTCCTGTGGGGTGAACCCCGCAGCCTGGGGTGATGGTGGGTAAAGTCTGCTTTGGGGAAATCCTAGTGGAAAAAGAAGTAGGAGACTTCACTTTCAAAATGGGGGCTGTTCAAACAGCACCTCCCCCAACCCTACACCCCTACTGTACCCCTGGCCCCACGTCCTACCCAGCTGTGTTGATGTGTCCTCTGAGACACCAGTCAGTGACTGTGGATGAGCAGGGTGTTGGGTTACATGGGGTGGAAGGACCTTCTGCTGTGTGGAAACACTGATGTGTAATGGACGTTGGTCTCTGGTGGGAGCCTGAGCTGATAGGTCCACCCCACATGTGCTGTGGCAGCACCTCTAGGGCTCAGTCTTGCATAGTGAAGAGAGCAGAGATCTCAGGGTATGACAGGATAAGAACTAGCTTGAGAAACAGATCCTCACGGGGACCCAGACCACTATCACAGCCTTTGCTAGGACAGGCTTTGCCACCTAGAACCTGTAGTCTTAGGCATTCCCAGAGTGTTACCTGTAGCTGCACTTAGGCCTTGTCAGAGGTGTGAAGGCCACGGGAAAATCCCACTTTCTGTTCTACGCTGTCTCCCCAGCCCTAATAGAGAAGAGCTAGATAGAGCAGGAGGTGAGGCATCAAAGCAGACAGCATGCCTGCATCTTTGGGGAGAAAGAAACTATACAGAACCACTGTTTCTTGGTTTCTTGTACAGTCCTAGGAGGGACTGTACAGCCTGGAGGGTTGGGGGCCATGCACAGGCTTATGGTTGTGAAGGTGGCCAGGGGAGATGGCAACCTTTTCTGTTGAAGAGAATACAAATGTTTTCACTGAAGACCTGTACTTACTGATGTCTGTCATTCCGATGGTGTCAGAGTGGACATTCAGATCACTGGAGCTGTACTACACAGTCTGTTTTCTATCTAGAACTTGACGTACAACTTGGGGCCTACTGCCTTTCTTCCTTGGAGCCTCTGAGCAGATAACCACTATTCTTCATCCCTTCTGCATCCATTTACCAAGCGAGATCTTGTTTTTGCCTATGGTCGATACAGTCACTAACTCTGTGGCCAGTGAGGGGAAAGAGTCTTGTCTATGTTGAGGTGGTCAATCATAGCAGGATGGGGGAATATGAGACCTGGTCTTGGACTGGCTTCCTTGGGAAGGGGCAGCAAAGTATAGTCTCCGAAATGAGAGCAAGTAACTGTGCAGACAGGGAACTGTGTGGACACCAGCCTTGGTGGGTGGCTATAACCTGGTCTCACTCTGTGCAGACAGGGAACTGCGTGGACACCTGCCTTGGTGGGTGGCTATAACCTGGTCTCACTCTGTGCAGACAGGGAACTGCGTGGACACCAGCCTTGGTGGGTGGCTATAACTTGGTCTCTGGAATCAAGCCACCTGCTTGGGAAGAGTGGCTGTTCTGAAAGAATATGGCTTTTATGGGGTGCTCTGGGATAGATGGATAAGTGGCCATTGTGTGACGACAGATGACACATGGTGGTATTTGTGCAAATTAATACACCCAGTCAACAATGGTATATCTTTCTGTGGGGAACAGGGCTGGTTCCCTAGGTATCAGCCGCAATCTATTTTCTGTATATACAAGGGCTCCTAAAATCAAAGAATAATAGTCCTTTTACTTAAAAGCTTTGTGGGACTAATATTAAGAGTTTCAAAGTCAGAAGTATTGGAACTCCAACAGGAAGGGTCCTTAGAGACAGGCTCTGTGCTGAGGGCTGTGCATGGCCTTGCTCCTCTGCTGGCATGACCTCCTTCCTGTGAGGAAGCTGACAGCCCCGGCCTCAGCTTGGGCACCTGGTGATACAGTTTGCCTCACTGCTTCTCAAGCTTCCCCTGTTTGTCGATGTGGATACTGGGTGGGTGGAGGGCAGCAGCCACTGCTCTGAGCAGCTTTGAAACACGCAGAATGCATAAGCTCAGCAGACGGGTTCTGTACCAGGAGCATTTACACTCAGCCCTTCCTTGCCATTATTACCCACTTTCAGTTACTGGGAGAGATTAAGCACCAGGAAGGAATGGACCCCAGTTAAATGGGCAGGAAACAGTAGAGCGAGGAGTCAGAAGTCCCTTCCCTTTTCTCCCAGCCTGAGAGTAGAGGTGCCACCTAGCAGGGTCCTCCCGAGTCTGCTCCAGAGCCCTGGGGTTGGGACTGATGTAGCTGGCTGCTGGGCCCTGTTTGCAGGTTTGTGATAGATCTCAGCTGGGCCGTGACAACAGACTGATTCTCCAAGTGGAAAGCAGGTGGGCATTTAAGGAGCGGGGTCTGGATGTGTCAGAGTAGCTTTTGTCTTTCTGGACAGCTGATGAAGATAAGGCCCTGGAGTTTGTGAGCCATGGGGGGCTTTTTGCCCATCCCACTCATACACAGTGTCCCATTGAGGACTCAGCCCCTGACTCAGGCCATCATACCGCTGCAGAGAGTCACCCAGCTTTCGATTTCCTCCCTCAGGGCGAGCACCTTGGCAGAGGGACAAGAACACATATCTACTCTGGGACCCTGATGGACTACAGAGACGATGAAGGGACTGCTGAAGAGAAGAAGATAAAAGTGATACTCAAAGTCTTAGATCCCAGCCACAGGGACATTTCTCTGGCAAGTGCTCCTCCTTTCTTGAGCCAGGGGAAAGTAGGGACCCCTCTTGAGCCATATGGTTCCCAGCCTTGTCTTTCAGTGAGACTTCTCTTCAATACTGTCTATGACAGACTGTGTATGAGGAGGACAGAAGCAGCCTCTTGTACCTGTCCTGTCCTGTCCTGCCCTGTCCCCTTTCTTTGTCATTAAAGCCCCTATGTGGTGCTGTGTAGCTCTGGGGCTTTCTAGGCTCCCGTACATGAGAACATGCAGGGTGTCAGAGCTCTGGGGCTTCCTAGGCTCCCATACACGAGAACATGCAGGGTATCAGAGCTCTGGGGCTTCCTAGGCTCCCATACATGAGAACATGCAGGGTATCAGAGCTCTGGGGCTTCCTAGGCTCTCATACATGAGAACATGCAGGGTATCAGAGTTCTGGGGCTTCCTAGGCTCCCATACATGAGAATATGCAGGGTATCAGAGCTCTGGGGCTTCCTAGGCTCCCATACATGAGAACATGCAGGGTATCAGAGCTCTGGGGCTTCCTAGGCTCCCACACATGAGAACATGCAGGGTATCAGAGCTCTGAGGCTTCCTAGGCTCCCATACATGAGAACATGCAGGGTATCAGAGCTCTGGGGCTTCCTAGGCTCCCACACATGAGAACATGCAGGATATCATAGCTCTGGGGCTTCCTAGGCTCCCACACATGAGAACATGCAGGGTATTGCTCTGTATTACATTTTCTAAATAAAATCCCACACCATAGCTAGAGACCTAGTGGTCAAGGCATGTCGATGGCTCTGACAGTTGGGGGCAGAATTTTTGGGGCCTGAGGATAGCAGTGGTGAGCGTTTTTGGAGTTCATTGGTGGTCCCTTAGCAGTCCAGGCTGAACCTGCACATTCCCTTGTTCTTTTTCTCACAGGCCTTCTTTGAGGCGGCCAGCATGATGAGGCAGGTCTCCCACAAACACATCGTGTACCTTTATGGTGTCTGTGTCCGAGATGTGGAGAGTAAGTATGTTCTGTCTTGAATAGGACAGTTGACCCTGGCTGGGGCATGTGTGCTCGGAAGACTGTCCTGGCTATTTGCTTTCCTTTTGCAATTAGAGAATTCAAGGCACTCAGCAGGTCATTTGCAGAAGTTGCTGGTGGCCGTGGTTGGTTCTCATTTCTTTAACACAGACTTCTTGCCACTTGAGACCCCATATGACTAGACTTGGAGGCGGAGGTAAAGGGAGGCCATCAGGTGGGGAGTGGCAGGAGCTTGTGACCCAAGCAGCGGGCTGGGCTGCTGAAGACACGACTGCCAGTAACCCGGGGCTCACTGACAGTCCGCTATCAGGTTGCCTGAGAGGGATGCCCAACATGAGGAATTTTCCTAACTCAAGAGTTTTCATCTCTGAACCCTGTAGTGTGGGCTGTTCAGTGTGCCCACATGTGAGCCTTGCTGAGAGGGAATTTTGGTCCTGTGAGTGCCCTAACTTCAGTGTTGCAGGGTCTGGTGCTACAGAGTGGCAGTGGTGGCAGTTCTGAATCTTTGTTCTGTGTCATGCACTTAGCCAAGGCCTTTCATGCTTTGTCTAGTCCTCTCCAAGTTCCTCTGAGATGTAAGTGTTGCCATTTCTATGCCGTTAGGATGATGTCTAGGGTCACAGGAATGGACTATTTTTCTCCACCAATTTAAAGAAAAGGCAGGAAAAGTAAAGTCTTGGCACTCAGACAAATTTTATTGACAGTGAAGAGATAGAGAGTGCACACACAGAGAACACACAGAAACAGGCTCCCAGGTGGGAAGGGGACCTGGAGATGATGGTTCTGCTACTGGACTTTTGAGTTTTAGTGATTTTTTTAAAATTTATTTTTGTATGTGTATGAGTGTACTGTCCGCATGTAGGTCTGTGCACCTGTGTCGTGCAATGCTGTGGAGGTCAGAAGAGGGTCTCGGGTTCCCCTGGAACTGGAGTTAAAGACGGTTCTCAGCTGCCATGTGGGTGCTGGGGATCGAACCCATGTCCTCTGAAAGAGCAGTCGGTGCTCTTAACTGCTAGGCCATCTCTCCAGCCCTGCCACTGGACTTTTATACATTTGGGAATAGGAGCTCCCTTTTCTCTCAGAACTTGGCTGGTATAGGATATCACAGGGTATTGAGTGATCCAGACAAAGACAGGGAAGCTAACTGGCTCCCAAAGCAGGAGTCTTCCAGTAGATTTGAAAGTCCTTGCAGAACAGTTACCAATGGTGGTGGGGCTGAGGGTGGCGGGCAAAGTCTCTGTCTCGGGGAGAAGAACCCAAACATTGGCCATCTTTTTTTTTTTTTAATATATTTTTAATTTTTTTTATTAATTTTTTAAATTTATTTCTGTATGTGTATGAATGTACTGTCTGCATGCAAGTTTGTGCACTCGTGTCGTGCAATGCCACGGAAGTCAGAAGAGGGTGTCGGATTCTCCTGGAACTGGAGTTCTCCTGGAATTGGAGTTTCAGACGGTTCTCGGCCGCCATGTGGGTGCTGGGGATCGAACCCGGGTCCTCTGTAAGAGCGGTCTGCGCTCTTAACCGCTAGGCCATCTCTCCAGCCCCACATTGGCCATCTTTAAATGTTTAGGTGATAAGTACATGAATCTACCCAGAGCCCCGTTTTCCTGTCCATCTACCTGTCAGGGATCCGCTGACTCCTGGTTCTTCATTTCCATATATTCAGATGAGGGCTGCGAGCTTTCCCTTGCTCAAGGTCAAGATCTGAAGGAACTTGGGGTTGAGCTGGCCAGCTCCGCAGCCTGCTGCTTCACCTCCAAAAATTTTTGTAATCTGAAGCTGAGCAGCATCCACTCAAAAGTCCTCTTGTAAGGTGTGAGGATGACTTCCCCTACCCTGCCCCAAACAGAAGATTCTAGATGTGGCTGTTTTTATCTTTGCAGATATCATGGTAGAAGAGTTTGTGGAGGGAGGACCACTGGATCTCTTCATGCACAGGAAAAGCGATGTCCTCACCACACCCTGGAAATTCAAAGTTGCCAAACAGCTGGCCAGTGCCCTGAGTTACTTGGTAAGAGTGTTCTCATGTCCATTGTAGTCCCTGCCAGAACCTGTGTTCCATTGGGCTGGAGGGGGTGGCAGGAAGGAGCTGCTGGAGATCAGGTAGAGAGGGTCCCCATCCCAGATTCCAGGTGCAGCCGCAGGTGTTCCTGGTGCTTAGAGCAGTAATTAGGGCTGTTCTGTAGGAGCACTTAATGAATCCCATCTAGCGGAAATAGTGCTGTGTTGGACTGGCTATATTTTGTACAGCAAGAGGAGGAACAAGGCATGTTGGATGAATAAGGGAAACTGCCAGTGTCCATCGGAGCGAACATTGTAGGGCACATATCATGGATCACTGGTGCGGGTTTTATGTATTCTAATATGCACAAAGCCCTATGAGGCATGCTCTGTCATTATCTCTGTTTCACTGATCAAAGACCTGAATGCATCAAGTGGGTCTTCTTAGGCAGGCCAGGCTGTGGGTGCACTGTGGTTAGTGGTGGAATCTGTGGGGTCAGGGTTGGAAATAGGGTGTAGGGAGAGAAGACAGGCTACCTTGCTGCATGGACCTTTTTTATTTTCCAGGAAGATAAAGACCTGGTTCATGGAAATGTGTGCACCAAAAATCTTCTGCTGGCCCGTGAGGGCATCGACAGTGAGATTGGCCCGTTCATCAAGCTCAGTGACCCTGGCATTCCTGTCTCTGTGCTGTCCAGGCAAGGTGCGGGTCCTCCACCTGCCTTCCAGCCCATCCCATTCCCTACTTCTGCACTGTGCATCTTGTCAGCAGCAGGAAGGTGCTAGGCTATGGTCAGGTCTCCCTTTAGAAAGGGAGCCAGCAGACAGGTGAATGGTGCTAATGCTGTCTTGTCTTGTGGTGAGAATGCTATGCTCAGGGGTTTTGAGGCCACACAAAAGGGTCCATGGGTCCGGGGAAATGGTCAGAGACGTGAGACGTGAGGGCAGGTCCTGGGTCCTCTCCTGTGTTCTGGACCCCCACCGTACTCAATGGCAGTTTGGAGGTAGCACATTCCCCTTGACCAACGAATGCTGAGATCTCCACCTTCACAGGGGATTGGGTTATGCAGCGTTACAGGCTCCAGAAGGAAGGGCGGCCCCAGCAGCTAGGATCGTAAGCCAGTGCTGCCCAGACAGTGCTCCACCTCCTAGCCTGCTACCCAGGAGGACCAGTGTGCCCCAGGACCTGGCGCTAGTAGTCTGGTATAGACTCTGTCTTCAGCATGGAGTTTTGGTCAGCTCTATATTGAGTTTTGTTCAGTAATTTAGTAAAGAGAGTAGAAAGCAGCGTGAAAAATAAGTGTTGCAAATAGCCATAAATATCCATTCCTTGGACTGGGAACATGCATCGTCCTGTGGTTCCTGATTTATGGGTGTCACATGGCTACCATCCTTGGAAGGAGAACTGAAGTCATCCTGTGGTACCTTTTTTATGGGTGTCACGTGCCTATCAGTAGGCCTTGGGCAGACATGTCTGGGTCTTTCAAGGGTCTTGTGAGAGTCATTATGACTCCAGAATAAGCAGAGAAGCCTGTGAATGCAGTGGGATTTGCAATCCGCTGGGCTTTAGGGAGCAATGCGGTCCCACTGGAGGCAGCGGATGGCTCTAGCAGATGTTTGCAGGTCGGTGAGCTCGCCACAGCAGGGTGTGGATCATGTGCTTGTGCTGTGCCAGGAACACATACTGAGAGTCCAGGAAGACCAGGGGCTTGACCCTGAGTGCTGGGCTCAGAAGCGACTCTGCTTCTCTTCCTTCAGCAGCCAGGAGACTCTCTAGAGGCCACTGCATTTGTCAAGGGCATTTCAGGGGACATGACAGAAGTATACTGGAGATTGTTCTGACCTTAGTTAGAAGCCAGAAAAAGAAGCCATAGGAGTCACCAGAAGTAAGAGATATGTGACTTCTTTATCTGTTCTTTCATTTTCTGTGCTCTTTCCAGAAGAAGAGAACCAACACAAAATTAACCTAACAGTTTTGAGCCATAGAGTAGACTGTGGGAAGCTGCCTACCTCTGCGTGCGCAGCCGCTTCTCCCTTTCTCTTTCCTGAGCCTTTGTTCACATGCGCTCGCCCCCCCCCGCCCCGCCCCCGCCCTGGACGCCTTTCCCCGGTAACCCTGGCCTGTCATGTTTTGCTGTCTCTGAGGCCAGGTTTCCAAAGATGGCCCTCCTGAGGAGCTTGTGGAAAAGGACCTGTTGTGTGCTAGCCCTGACTGGAAGTACCCAGGCAGGGACTGGGAAGCTGCTGTTTGGCAGGCCTGCTGTGGGGTCATGTGACCGGAAGCTCTGCAGGAAGCAGTTCTTTCATTGGTCTAGGGCTCTGGGGGGCGGCAGCAGCGTTTTGCATAGGTGGTCCCAGAAGCTGGTCTGTAGGCTGCTCTGTTCTTTCTCCAGAGTGCATAGAGAGAATCCCCTGGATTGCGCCTGAGTGTGTTGAAGACTCCAAGAACCTGAGTGTGGCTGCTGACAAATGGAGCTTTGGAACCACACTCTGGGAGATCTGCTACAATGGCGAGATCCCCCTCAAAGACAAGACCCTGGTTGAGGTGAGAACTTGTTTCCAGAGTAAGGCGGGTGAGACCAGAGATGCTCGTGGGCAAAGTGGCAGGAGATGTACCTGGGCTTGAGCTTGAATTTCTCCCATAGACTTGTTGGGTTTGTGATTGTACAAATCTCAGGACTTCCCTGATCCTCGGCCCCGCTGTCTATAAAATGAGAATAAAGTTTTCCTACTGAAATTGGAAGTGCCTATTATTTTGTCTGCTGAGTTCCTGCTGTGTATCAGGTATTGTCCTAGATAGGACTGAAGCACTGACCCTGCCCTCCCCGAGGACTGTAGACTGTAACAGGGATGGTCAGCTCGCTTAATGGAATTTCTGCTAATAGTCCAGGTACAGCATGGAAACTGGAGAATTTCTGATTTTTAAAACTGATTTCACTCAGTTTTAAAAGGTGAAAACAATTATTTCTGATTTTAAAATAATAAATAAAAATATGGAAAATATAGGGGGCAATGTTTTTTTTTAAAAAATAAAAAGGATCATCTCTGTCATTCTTGACTTTTTTTAATACTTTTGGCATATTGTCATATATATACTTGTGGTTTTGAGAAAGGGCCTCTCTCCCAGTAGCCCGAGCAGACCTCGAACTCGCTATGTAGACCAGGCTGGCCTGGATCTCACAGGGATCTGCCAGCCTCTGCCTCCCGATTGCTAGGATTATAAGTGTGCACCACCATACTTGGCCATCCAAATATTTTTAAATTCATTGTTGAGAGCATTTTCCTATGAGATTCTTATAGTTCTAACTTTAATGAGTTAACTGTCTAGCTTAGCTCATTTTATATTTGGCATTTACTCTGTTTGTGCTGTCCATTAAGGACATTAAAGTAATACCTCTGTCCATTAAGCCTTGACTCATGTGTGATTTATTTCTGAATCATCCAGTAATTTGAATTAATGAGTCAAAGTCTGAAGACTCCGAAGGCTGCGTTGAGGTTGCCACACTAGTCCAGAAAGGCTCTGGGGTTCCTTAGAACACATTGTCATAGAATAGGGATCAGCTGTGCTTTCTTCTTGAATTTGGGTTATTTTATTCTCAGGACTGACATTTCCCCACAGTGGAATAAGGCCATTACAACCCATGTTTGTGAAATCTGCCTTTTGGCAGAGATGTTGGGGATTAAACCAGGGATTGGCAGTGGACTCTGGGCTCAAAGGCCTGAGGATTGTCCCTTAGCGTCTCTCAAGTGTCACTCTTATTTATTTATTTATTTATTTATTTATTTATTTATTTATTTATTTATTTAGGTCTTTTTGAGACAGGATCTCCCTGTAGCCCCAGGCTGTCCTGGAACTCTCTCTGTAAACCAGGCTGGCCTTGAACTCACAAAGATCTGCCTGCCTCTGCCTCCCAAGCGCTAGGATTAAAGGCGTGCTCCACCACGCCCGGCTCACGTCACTCTTCTTTACAGAAGGAGAGGTTCTATGAAAGCCGCTGCAGGCCAGTGACTCCGTCTTGCAAGGAGCTAGCTGACCTTATGACCCGCTGCATGAACTATGACCCCAATCAGAGACCTTTCTTCCGAGCCATCATGAGGGACATCAACAAATTGGAAGAGCAGAGTGAGTCTGCAGCCCTGTCCTAGCCCTGCAGGTGGGGGCAGTGCTGGGAATCTGCCCCAAGCGGCAGTCCTGGCCATCACTTGCTTTTTAATCCATCTCCTTGTCTCTTCTGTTAGATCCAGACATTGTTTCAGAAAAGAAGCCAACAACAGAGGTGGATCCCACTCATTTTGAAAAGCGTTTCCTGAAGAGGATCCGTGACTTGGGAGAGGCAAGTTACACCTGGGGCTCATGTCTTCTGTTTGGATGTCACCTCTTCATCTTGGGTCAAAGATTATAGAAGAAGCACCTTACTGAATTTTGAGAGGGGGACACTTACCCTACTGCATTTGACATATACCATGTCACAATGCATGTTGCTCCTGGCACATGACTGCTGTGACTGTATTCCCACCCAGGTCAGCTTCCTCAAGAGCTTTGATTCTTGTCCATGGCATAGAAGGGAATTAGGCACAGAGCTTGTAGAAATGGGAAATCTCTAACCCTGACTGTCCCGAGATTATCCTTGTGACTCCCTAAAGGAGAAGGAGCCTGACTTTTCCCTTGGACATCAGTTAATGTGGCCATTGTGGTTACTGGGTTACCTGTCTTCATGCAGATCTTTAGGAGCTCCTTTAATATGGCGACTATGCTGTGCGGTCAGCATCTGCTTTTATATGGTGACTGTGCTGTGTGATCAGCGTCTCTAACATGGTGACTGTGCTGTGTGATCAGCGTCTCCATTAACATGGTGACTGTGTTGTGTGATCAGCATCTGCTTTAACATGGCGATTGTGCTGTGTGATCAGCGTCTCCATTAACATGGTGACTGTGTTGTGTGATCAGCATCTGCTTTAACATGGTGACTGTGCTGTGTGATCAGTGTCTTCTTTAACATGGTGACTGTGCTGTGTGATCAGCATCTCCTTTAACATGATGACTGTGCTGTGTGATCAGCGTCTCCTTTAACATGGTGACTGCTGTGTGATCAGCGTCTCCTTTAACATGGTGACTGTGCTGTGTGATCAGCGTCTCCTTTAACATGGTGACTGTGCTGTGTGATCAGCGTCTCCTTTAACATGGTGACTGTGCTGTGTGATCAGCGTCTCCTTTAACATGGTGACTGTGCTGTGTGATCAGCGTCTCCTTTAACATGGTGACTGTGCTGTGTGATCAGCGTCTCCTTTAACATGGTGACTGTGCTGTGTGATCAGCGTCTCCTTTAACATGGTGACTGTGCTGTGTGATCAGCGTCTCCTTTAACATGGTGACTGTGCTGTGTGATCAGCGTCTCCTTTAACATGGTGACTGTGCTGTGTGATCAGCGTCTCCTTTAACATGGTGACTGTGCTGTGTGATCAGCGTCTCCTTTAACATGGTGACTGTGCTGTGTGATCAGCGTCTCCTTTAACATGGTGACTGTGCTGTGTGATCAGCGTCTCCTTTAACATGGTGACTGCTGTGTGATCAGCGTCTGCTTTAAAATGGTGACTGTGCTCTGTGATCACCATCTCCTTTAACATGGTGACTGCTGTGTGATCAGCGTCTCCTTTAACATGGTGACTGTGCTGTGTGATCAGCATCTCCTTTAACATGGTGACTGTGCTGTGTGATCAGCATCTCTGTTAGGCATTTTCGCAAGCTTAGTCCTTATTCCTCACAGTGTATGAAAACTGCATCAGGAACCAGCTCAGAAGGCTCAGTGACACTGGCCAACCAGCGTTACTGTTTAAGTGGCTTATCTGGGATCCAGAGGTTCCTTGTGAAAATCCTGTTATCGGCTCTGTTCTGGGCCCTGTCTTCAGTTGTCCTACAGGTCCAGAGCTAGCTTCACTGCCTGTGGGCTGTGTTGTCTTGGCAGCTGGGATGATGAACTGGTTCCTTAGTGACCTACTCTGAGTCTTAACTCAGTAACAGGAAAGTGAGGCCAAGTGCAGATGGGCCTACAGTAGGTGGGGAGTCCAGCAGGAGCTTCGTCTGAAGGCCAGGCTGCGTCTTCCCCGGCCCCCACCCTGCCTCCCAGCCCTCAGAGCAGCAGCACACTATGCAGCTGCACTGGGTCTCTCTGATCTTCATCTTCCTTCCAGGGCCACTTTGGGAAGGTGGAGCTCTGCAGGTATGACCCCGAGGGGGACAATACAGGGGAGCAGGTGGCTGTGAAGTCCCTGAAGCCTGAGAGTGGAGGTAACCACATAGCTGACTTGAAGAAGGAGATAGAAATCTTGAGGAACCTGTACCATGAAAACATTGTGAAGTACAAAGGAATCTGCATGGAAGACGGTATGTTGTGCATGTTGCACTCTGCTCTAGAGCCCAAGTGGCTCTGGGTCCCGAATGCCAGTTCTAAGCAGGCAGCCCTTGGCCTCATCTCCAGCAGCTCCATCTGCGGCCGGTGCTTCCAGGGTGCACACGACCAAAGCACTTGGCAGCTCTTAGGGAGGTTGTTTAGCCTCCCTCCCTCCTAGCTAGGGAATGGTTCTCCCATGTCTCTCCAGAGGTCCACACACCCACACATGCTGGAGACAGAACTTCTCCAACGCAGGTAACAACCTCGCTGATGCCATAAGGAAGTGAGAGCCCTTCACCTCCTTTCCCTGTTCTTCTGATCCAGTATTATTTCAGGCATTTTGTTTTACTTAGCCAAGGTAGCAAGTCATATATAATAGTAGTAGTGCTTGTGTCTTATTTGCAAGCCAACTCAGTGCTCCTACATAGCCTTTAAGGCTGGCAGCAAAGCAAGGCATGGTGGCACACACCTTTAGTCCTAGCCCTCAGGAGGCAGAGGCAGAGGCAGGAGGATCTCTGTGAGTCTGAGGCCAGCCTAGTCTCCATAGTGAGTTCCAGGCTGACCAGAACTTCATAGTAAGACCCTGTCTCAGAAATAGATCCAACCAACTGACCGACCGACCAACCAGCTGACCGACCAACCGACCAACCAAAGATTGGTAGTGAAAGGATATGGATTATAATTTTAAAAGTGACCATTTGCCTAATGGTACACAGAGCATTAGAGCACTAAATGCTCTCTTACCAAGAGCATTTCTCTTGGTAAGAATTTTGTGGCTGAGGTAAGATGGAGATGTGACCCCCATTCACTACTGAGGTAGGACCTGGGATGTGGTCCCCATTTTCTGAGGAGGTGCCTGTGTGTCAATTGGTAGAATCTTCCTGTGTTCAGAGTGAAGCTAAAACTCCAGCAGGCCCTCTCTCAGAGCCTGTGCTCCGCCCTGTTTGCAGCCTCTTACTGATGCCCGTTTCTCCTAAACAGGAGGGAATGGTATCAAGCTCATCATGGAATTTCTGCCTTCGGGAAGCCTAAAGGAATATCTGCCAAAGAATAAGAACAAAATCAACCTCAAACAGCAGCTGAAATATGCCATTCAGATCTGTAAGGTAAAACACAAACAGAAAAGAGACCCCATGTTTTAAAATCAAGCATTCTGCCCTGGGTAGTTGTTAGTAATTAAACCCCAGAGGGGACTTACTTGGTCACGATTGGATTGAGTTTTTAAAGCTCTACCATTTGCATGAAATCTGAGCCTCCACTCCACGTGAGTGAGTGAGCCTGTTAGGGCCAAGTGCTTCTGTGTGGATTGCTTTGGATAGTTTAATCTTGCTAATAACAACAAAAGTTGATGGCTGCTGGGAGGGGGACAGTCGTTCTCTTTTAAGGGTGTGACTCTTGGTAGGTCAGCCAGGCCCTAGGGGAAGGACCCACACCAAAAGGGCGTTGGGGACACAAATTTGACTCTATAGGTCGTAATATATTTATAATAGAGTACATGAAATTGAGTGGGGGATAGTGGGGAGGGTCTGATATGGCCAAAGCATATTGTATAAAATTTCCAAAAAAGAAAAGTGTTGTCAGTGTTATAGAACTGAAATACTATTTTTTATTTGTTTTGTGACGTGGCAGATAGCAGATACCATCTGAAGTACTTTTGCAGTGTCTGACCTTTGTTTCTCTCACAGGGGATGGACTATTTGGGTTCTCGCCAGTATGTTCATCGGGACTTAGCTGCAAGAAATGTCCTTGTTGAGAGTGAACACCAAGTAAAGATTGGAGACTTTGGTTTAACCAAAGCGATTGAAACTGATAAAGAATACTACACGGTCAAGGACGACCGGGACAGCCCCGTGTTTTGGTGAGTGATGGTATCTTCAGTGCTCTGTAGATTATTATTACTATTTGACAGGTTCTGTCCAGCTAGACTTAGTTTCTTCCTCTGGCCTTAGTGCAGCAGAGGATTAGAGTATTTCCTCAGAGTGCTCTGCTGTAAGCAGCCTGCTCTATGCCTGAGGGTTAACAGCACCAGTGTCTGGAGTGGGAGAGGTCTGACCATCAGCCTGGCCTCCCCAGCCTCTACAAGCACCCACTGTCTGCCACAGTTCTAGCTGTGAGCAGGTAGAGGAGGCTGGGTCCCTCTCAACACAGCCACGCAGCAGATGGCTTAGAGGGGTCAGGAGCCGTAGGGTATGCATCGGCTGGAGTCAGGGCGATCCTAGAAGAGAGAGGCATAGCTGTCATTTGCTTAGAGAGCCACACACTGACCACAGCCACCTCTCCGCCTGGAGTGCTCTCCTAAGTGAAGCTGGCCAGCACCCTGGTGCCTCTTGCGCAGATGTAAATAACTCTCTTCTACCTTCCTTCTCTCAACCAAAAACAAAAAAACAAAAACAATATGGCAAGGCCCAGGAGACCTGGTGAGCAGCAGATGAATTTGTAGGGGTGGCTGATTCAGAGCTTAGGAACCTGCATTTAGAAGCCAGGACCTCAGCACAGGGATAGCAGAAGGCCACTGCAGGGTGGAAGGGTGGAGAGTTCGTACTAAAAAGATCACCGTGGAGGGCACCAAGAATGGAGCCAGGGAGTCTGGGTCGGCTGCTTCAGCAGCCCAGGCACCGCCACAGCTGGGCAGTGGGAAGTGGCTAGGTGCATGGAGTGTTTAGGAAAATGGCTTGGTGATGCCTTGACACCCACCTTCAGTAGCTGGCCATCTTTAGACAGTGCTGCTGGAGAACACACTAAGTCTGAGCACCCTGGGACCAAACCTGGGGCTAGTCATGTTCATGTGCACTGTGGCAGCATGAGTCTCGAGTGATGCTCAGCACTCTTGGAAGCCTTGTGTGTTAAATTCTAAAGACCAAAGATGTTTTCCTGAGCTATTCTGTATGTGTTGGAGGAAATAAAGGCTCATTGTCTGCTTTCTTTCAGGTACGCTCCTGAATGTTTAATCCAGTGTAAATTTTATATCGCCTCCGATGTCTGGTCTTTTGGAGTGACGCTGCATGAGCTACTCACGTACTGTGATTCCGATTTTAGTCCCATGGCTGTAAGTGTTAATTCTTCTCTTTGCCGGAAGCCACGGCCAAGCTGAAACACGTTTGTTCTTCAGCTTTGCTTTTGAATGGAGTCTGGTCAGTCCATTCCTTACATTGGGAAGGAAAAGGTCACTTTCCACCTAATTTGGTTGGTCATGTGACAAGGGCCAAAATTCTATAGGATGACCCAGCTTTTCAGGGTGAGAGACTGTTTCATGGGAGGATGATGATGAGCCGACGGTAGCATGGAGTAGGAACCCGGTTTTCTTTTCTTTTTTTTTTTTTTTTTTTTTTTTTGGTCTTTTCAAGACAGGGCTCCCTGTAATCGCAGCTGTCCTGGAACTAACTCTGTGACCAGGCTGGCCTTGAACTCACAAAGATCCGCCTGCCTCTGCCTCCCGAGTGCTAGGATCAAAGGCGAGCGCCACCACGCCTGCTGGAACCGGTTTTCTTTTTTTTTTTTTTTATTAATTTTTTTATTTCTGTATGTGTATGGATGTTACTTGTCTGCATGCAAGTTTTGTGCACCCGTGTCGTGCAACGCCGCGGAGGTCAGAAGAGGGTATCGGATTCCCCTGGAACTGGAGTTCTCCTGGAATTGGAGTTTCAGACGGTTCTTAGCCGCCATGTGGGTGCTGGGGATCGAACCGGCGTCCTCTGTAAGAGCGGTCGGCGCTCTTAACCGCTAGGCTATCTCTCCAGCCCCGAACCCGGTTTTCATTTAACAAGCACGTTAGTAGTCTGAGGTGTTGACCATTGAGAGCAAATAAGGACTTGAGGTTTCCATTTAAAATTACTAGGAAGAGAAGCTTTATTGCTTTAAGTTCCAGTAAATTCTACAAATTTCACCTTAGATTGTGTGCAAACTGAAACATTTTGTTTGATTTTATTTGACATAGCTGTTCCTGAAAATGATAGGCCCAACACATGGCCAGATGACAGTGACACGGCTTGTGAGCACCCTGAAAGAAGGAAAGCGCCTGCCCTGTCCACCCAACTGTCTTGATGAGGTAACTGTTCCCCTTCCCAGGAATGAAGCCTGCTTTTCAGTGTTCTTAGGGCTTGGTTTCTACAGTGGGGATGAGGGAAGGGCATGGGCAAATACAGTAGAAAACCCTTCAGACTTGGCTTGGACAGGTGGCTCAGTGGTTAAGAGCACCTGATATTCTCACACAGAACCAAAGTTCAGTTCCCAGCACCCACGTTGGGCCACTTACAGACTATAACTCTGGCCCCAGGGGATCCAGTACCCTCTTTGGCCTCTTTGGGCATCCCACCCCCACAAGTACACATAAATAAAAATAAATCTTAAAAAAGAGAAAGCCCATGGGCCTAGTGGTTAAGAGTACCAACCGCTCTTGCAGAGGACCTGGGTTCAATCCCCAGCACCCACATGGCGGCTGAGAAACGTCTTTAACTCCAGTTCCAGGGGAATCCGACACCCTCTTCTGGCCTCTACGGCATTGCATGATACGGGTGCACCAACCTACATGCAGACAGTACATTCATATACATAAAAAACAAAAAACAAAAAACCTTTTAAGCCACTTTTC
The DNA here is from genome assembly GCA_009823505.1 of Rhizomys pruinosus. Lineage (NCBI taxonomy): Eukaryota > Metazoa > Chordata > Mammalia > Rodentia > Spalacidae > Rhizomys > Rhizomys pruinosus. Next base: position 1,431,530 of record VZQC01001550.1, on the reverse strand, counting down.
TGAAGCTGAGTTTTAGATAAGACAGTTGGGAGTCTCCGTCCTGGCCCCTTCACTCCAAGCCATCTACAAGCCTCACCACAGAAACACTGACAGGGTCTTAGTGTGAAAAACATTCCGAATCACATTTGCTTGGGTAGATTTCGCTCACTTGCTAGCATTTCTGGTTTTCTGTATTCTGAAGTGAAGTGAGCCTTTCGGCACTGGCTCCTAGACGCTGCAAGATGCAGCGAGCAGGAGGGTGAGGCAGCAGGTGGAGGGTCAGCCAGCCTGTGAGGTAATGAACTGTTAATATCATTCATGAACTATAGATTTGTGTGTTTTGTATTTAAATTATTCAAATACTCTCCTTTTCTAGTCCCATTAAGGAAAGGCAATAACAGTTTCAAAATTATTTTCTTACTCTTGCTATTTCTTTGTGTGTGTGTGTGTGTGTGTGTACATGCATGTTTTCATATGTGGGAGTGCATGTGAGTATGGTGCTTGTGGATATCAGAGCTGATACTCTACTGTTGGGTGTCCTCCTCAGTCTCTCTCCATTTTGTTCACTGGGCAGGGTTTCTCACTGAGCCTTGCCCTGACTCTGCATGCTAACCAGCTTGAGCCAGCTTGAGCCAGCTTGAGCCCAGGGCCTCACATTTGTCTGGTCTTTTGTATGGGAGCTGGGATCCTCGTACTCCTGAGTCAGGTGCTTCCTTCACTAAGCCATCTCCAGGTCCTCTATTATTTTAGAATCTCACCAATCTGACATCATTCTTACTGTTGTTTTATTTTTTATAGGTGTATCAGCTTATGAGAAAATGCTGGGAATTCCAACCATCCAATAGGACAACCTTTCAGAGCCTTATTGAAGGATTTGAAGCACTTTTAAAATAAGCATGAACAGCATTTAAATTTCACTGTTTATCAAGTTCTCCTTCCCCAAGCCAATAATTTTTTATGGAAAAATTTGTATTCTGTCTAAAAAGTCTCTCAACAAATACTTGAGTCCATCTACATGCATACATCATACTGTGTTGCTTCATGTATGAAACTTTCTCTTTAAATTTGACCCATGTTAAGTTTAGTGACAAAAAGTGACAACCAAAATACTAGAACCCGTGTAAGCACTCCTCCTTTTGGAAAGATTAGACCATCAGATGCCTAACAGGACATTTGACCTTAGCAATGCCTCAAGGTGACTGCTCTTCCCAACTGCCAGGTATCTCAGATGTTTTGCTGACATAGTAATCTTAGATAAAATTGGTGAACTTAGCTGAAACTCTGCCTTATCCTGAAATTTTACTATCTATACAGTGAGTCTAAGCAGTCTTTAAAATAGTGGATACCAGTTAGTATACTGTTGTTTCTATGCAAAAATGAGTGTATTCCTGCCATCCACTAGCACTGAAACTTGGAGCCGTTTGTGCAGTGGCCTACTGCTACTCTCTTGGCTAACCCCTGGTACCTTGTGGAGAGCACTGGTTCTACGCAGGGAGACATGGCATAGACACTCTGCATGTTCCTTCTTGAACTGAGCCTGTGCCCATGCTTTCCTGCACAGCCTGCTTTAATCAGACAGACTCTGGACCTGAATGCTATTACATTTGCCTTTAACAGACATCAGTGTATCCCCCTTTATTAACTGCCCCTTGGGAGCAAGATCTTCCAACATTGAGTTTAAATGCTGTATGTAAACAGATAATAATGCCACCTACAAAAGATCAATCACAATTTTGACCATTACCATATTGAAAAACTAGAAAGACGCAGCCAGAGGCACACCAGAGTTCAGAATTACTAGACAGTTTCCAGTTTGCTTAGAGGTAGCTAGGTAATAAAAAAAACTTTGGTATCTGACTCAACATGAACCATAAAATTCTTATGACCAAGAGTCCAGTAAACTTATTAATGCTATCTAGTACTTATTCAATATCTTTTCACCTTTGGAGCTCCCAAGACAATTCTGGATTGTTTCAATGGCAAGGATAAACTTGTCATTTAAATTTGTTTATTTGCTGTATATCACCAAGGTCTCTGTTTATGTCAAACCTGTGGCCCGCTCTATATGCACTTTGTTTACTCTTTATATAAATAAACATACTAAAGACTTTACATGCATATGCCTTTTAATATTACGTCTTTATTTTTCAAAGCATTTCCAACCACTAGCTTACATAGAAAAATAATAGTATGAGTTTCTGAGGGGGGAGGGTTTGTAACGGTCCTTAAACTGATACCACTTATTTTCATGTCTCATCTGTCCAGTGGTAACGGGGTACATGTGCTATAATTCCAATTTAAGTTCTTTCAACCTCTTCCTCCTCTCACTTTGCAGCTCCAACGTAGAATTTCATCATCTTCCCTGTGTTCTATTTGCACGAGGTAAAGAGCCAGCTAGATGCCGACTAGGCTGAGTGCCACAGCTAAATGGGCAAAGGAGGTTTGTGGTGTGGAGAAGCCACTGTGCGCCTCATCTTGATCAGTCACTTATAGCTAACAGAATTAGAATTGTCCTACTTTCATTTTTTAGCTGTCATTTTTCAATGAAAGCTAGTATATACAATAAATTAGGCCACGTAAAATTCTTTACAAAGCATACAACATATGTATCAGTTTTAGACTTTATAATTAACACAGATATCTATATCATAATAAAAAATGATAAGTGCCCAAAATAAGACCTTTTAGTGATCTGATCCTAAAGATTAGGATCACTGAGATTCCAGACCCCCCCCCCAGGTACAGTCTCATTAACAGTGAATAAACACATTTCTAGATGGCAGAAGTTTCTCATGCACTTAATACCAGGATCTTCAGAAAATGGTGATGTCAAAAGTCACATTAACAAAGACATAAATTCTTTCAGAAGTAAATTGGATTAAATAGCCAATATTTTTTTAACCTAAACACAATCCCAAAGAACGAGAGAAAAAAACCAGAGAGTGAGGTAGAGCTTACTAGCTCAACGTCATTCCAAATGCCTTAAGTCCACAGACTCCTTCCAAAAGGGTAGCACTGACTACTGTGTGGAGCTATAGGGCAGTAGATGATCAAAACGCTCCTGTCTGTTATTGGACCATCGCCAGTCTATGCCGTGACATGAAGCACAGAAGTCTTGGTTCCTTGCTACGTACAAGCTTGTCTCAAAGGTTAAATGTCTTCAGCTGAGATAAAAGGAATGGAGAATTAGTCTGACCAAACCTGGGGTCAGCATTCCTTTTTTTATGAAGGACCAGAGAGCACCCATGCTAGCCTTTGTTGAGGGCTACTTAGTTCCCATTGTGGCACAAAAGTCACTACATAGTAAGTGAGCCTCACTGTGTTCCAGTAAAATCTTGGGGACACTAAAATTTGACTTCGATAATAAGCTTCAAGTCATAAAACCCTCCTACCCCTACCCCCAACCATTTAAAAATGTAAGGATCATTCATACGCAGCTCAAAGATACGTGGTGGACCACATGTGGCCCTAGAGTGTAGTCAGCTATTAGGGAACCAATGTTACTTTTCCTGAAATATTTTGTGTTTTCGACAACAGGTATAAATGGTAAAGATGCCACGAAAGCCAAGCATTGGCAGCAGCGAATTCCTTGAACCTCATTCACTGCACCACTGGGCTCGGTACTGCGTGGCTGGTGTGGAGGTGACAGTTTCCAAGGAGAGCATCTGTGTAGTGTGCCCATCACCGTGTGTGGTACTTGCACCCTTACAGTTCTAGCAAAGGTTCCTAGTCTACAAATGAGATTCCATCTAGGGAGAGTAGAGTGAAATGCACATTGGCTTATAAGAAATTCATTCTAAGGCTAAGGAAACAAGACCCGGTTTCCCTTTTTATTGCTTCAAATTTTTATATGTGATGTCAAAATTGTTCCCAGGCCCCAAACAAGGAATATTGGAATGCTATTACTCCAATGAACTGTGAATTGTCACATGGATTAAGACACATCTAGTTCTAGTGGAAAATGTCCTCGCTTGGTATCTTTCCATATTGCAATTTGGATATTTGGCTGTTCTGCCTGCTGCACAACAGTTCCTTCTGGGAAGTTAGAAACCCGTATTGAAAGGATATGGCTAGTGTGAATGAAATTAAGGCAGATGAGCAGCAGACACTGCAGAGGACTGGGGGGGGGGGGCGCAGGAAAGAACACCCAGCTCAGTACACACGCTTCTTTTTTAGGTAGGTTTCCGTGTAACATGCTCCTGTGTCCTGAGGACGCTGGTCAGCGAGTTCTACTGTGCCACTTTCTGGGGCAGATATGAGATAGGATGAGCCTCGCTTTTCATTTCTCAAAGATGACACCTAGGAGAAAGACAGAGCTCAGTGTTAAAGTAAAACTGGTCTGGTCATTAAAGATGTTAAGATTCTAGGCTGGGTGTAGTTCTACACACCTTTAGTCACAGGACTTGGGAGGCAGGAGGTTCTCTGAGTTCCAGGCCAGCCAGCCAGGACTATAGTGAGACCTTGTATTAGAGATTGGGGGGGGGTAGGGAGTTGGGGGAGGAGAACAGAAGAAAGAAAAGCCTTTCACCTTGAGTTGGTGTGATTATAGAATAGGAAAGCTGCCAAGAAATACAAAAGACACCTTTGTTACACCTTTGAAATTTTATAGAAATCATCTGTGGGCTAGAGAGAGGGCTCCGTGGTTAAGAGCACTGGCTGCTCCTGCAGGAGACCTAGGTTCAAATCCCAGCAAACACATGGCAGTTGACAACTGTCTGTAATTCCAGTTCCAGAGGATCCCATCCCCTCTTCTCACTTTTGCAGGCACTGCATGACATGGGTGCACTTACATACAAGCAGGCATAACATTCATACACATAAAATAAAGTTTAAAAATTAAAAAATCACCTAGGAGGGCTGGGGAGGGCTCTGGTCAAGCATCTAGCACATGGAGGCCCTAGGTTCCCTCCCAGCACACTAAATAAATCAATCAGGTCTGCAACTTCTATCAACTACAAGCCAGGGCTCTGAGCCCTCACCCCTTCCTTAGGACTGCAGATAAGGAACTCTGCTCCTTTTCAAGCCTGAGTCAGAAGAGCAACACCAGATATTGAGATTTCTTAGGAAGGAGGCTGGCTAAAAAAAATGCAGCTCCTGTGTAATTAGATGTTAAGTCTGCCTAGCAACCAAAGGAAAGGCAAAAGAAGAAACTAATAGGTATAGATGCTAGTCGGTGACGTCAAGGAAAAATAAAAATGACGCTGCCCTAGAGCGCAACAGAATCTCAGAGCTTAAGTGCCCCTAATTGTTTGGTTTCCAGACTCCCTCTCTGAGGCCCTGGTCGGGAAGGAGCCCAGTGTTTCCTGCAAGGGGTCACAAGCATCGGTACAATGAGACCGCACAACTGTGACCCTTCCCTTGTGTCTGCTTCTAGCTTGCAGAGGCGGTCGTGCAGCCCATTACACAGTACACAGGAGCGCTCGGCTTTCGAGTATCACTACAGACCTCATGTGGAATGCTTTTGGGTCAACCATGATCATTTTTAAAACCACAGGGTAGCAGACACTAAGCCTGTTACCACTGTGCAGACACCTCAGTTAACCCTCCATCACCTTGTCTAGAGGCATGACAGACCGTGGGTGGCTCAGTGGCACAAGGGGCCCGAGTTTGCTCCTGAGCAACATTATTCTAGTTAGCTTTCTATTGCTGTGATAGAACACTATGACCAAAACCAGCCTGGAGAGGGAAGGGTTTATTTGGCTTATATGTCCCTGTCACAGTTCATCACTGAGAGAAGTCGGGCAGTAGCTGAAGCAGAGAACAGGGAGAAGTGCTGCTTACTGGCTTGCTTTCCCAGCTTGTTCAGTTACTCTTTTTTTAATTTTTTAAAAATTTTATTTCTTTTTGTATGTGTATGAATGTACTATCTGCATGTAGGTTTGTGCACCCGTGTCATGCAATGCCGCGGAGGTCAGAAGAGGGTCTCGGATTCCCCCGGAACTGGAGTTCTCCTGGAATTGGAGTTACAGACGGTTCTCAACCGCCATGTGGGTGCTGGGGATCGAACCCTGGTCCTCTGCAAGAGCATTCAGAGCTCTTAACCTCTAGGCTATCTCTCCAGCCCCTCAGTTACTCTTATACAGCCCAAAGCAACCTACCTAGGGATGGTACCACCCACAGTGGGCTGGGCCAGCTTTCTATCAATGAACAATTAAGAAAATGCCTCACAGATACGCCCACAAGCCATTCTGATGGAGGAAGTTCCTCAGTTGAGGCTCCTTCTACCCAGGTGACTGATCTGTGAAGTTAAGAAAAGAGACCAGCATAGTCTCAAAAACCAAAAACAAGGACAGGAGACTGAAAATCAGAGCGCCACCTGCCAGCACTCACAACCTTGATTTAGGAGATTGTCCGCAAGGTGAAGCTGAGGAGGACAATTTTCTGAGGTCTGTGTAGAAATCAGACGGTGGGTGGGTAGGGCACAGATGGAATGAGGCCAGCTGTAGGCTGACAGTCGCCCACGCTGAGCTGAGCTGATGAAGCCTGGGGTAGACTGCCTGCTGCAGCTCTTCCCGGCTACTGCCCACTACCTCAGCATCTCTGCCCTTGCACTTGCTTGTGTGGTCCACAAGTGTGGACGTGTCCAACCAAACATTCATATTCAGCAGACTCATCTTCACTAGGGTCCTCCTCAGGGTGAGGAGGACCGGCCATCACTTTTCTACCCAGGAGTCCATGCTGACCTTTGGAACTACAATGCAAGGCTGATACTTCCTGAGCCATGTGGTGGTCATGACTTCTAGAGGGCCCCCTCGTGCTGTGGGCAGCCCCCCCATGGGCCCATTCTGCACTGTCCTATGGAGTGTTCACCTTCCCTCCCCAACCTCCCCCCAGGGAACTCCATGTCTTCGCTGTTAGACATTCATCTATTTCAACAAGAAAATGAGAAATCTGGAGTTAGTGGATGACTGCCCGTCCCTAGTGGTCTCAACGGCCACAAAATTTGTAGCAAACACGAACTTGAGTTCCCGAAGTGAACCTGCTCAGAACATTTCTCCACATCCTGCCTTGTGAAGGACACCCAGCAATGGTGCACATGGCCGCTACTGAATCATCTAAACTGAACCCCAGTTCTGCCTCCTAAAACCTCCACTCACATCCCTACCCATATCCACCAGTGACAATGCCACTTCCAGACCCCAACCCTGTGCCATCCAGTCTTCTCGCACAGTATATTGCCTTCTCAGCCTTCCAAAGCTGCTTTGACCCCAGCCACTGCGCCCCGTGGCCCAGTCAATATTACTTTTACTTGCATTGTACAACTGCATCCTCATCCACCTTGCTGTGCTCTGCAGTTGTAGAGTAAAACTCAACCAAGTACAAGGGCCTAAAGGTCCTGAACTACCGGCCTAGGTGCACCCCCACCCCCTCGGCTTGGTCTCCACTTTCCTGTCACTCGCTCCTTCCCTGCCTGAACACACCTTGTTCCTTACCATATCAAGCACTGTAAGAATGACTTTCCCCTAACCTTGTATCCAAAAATGATCTTGTATCTCAGCTTGTTTGTAACGTAAACACGCGTACTAGGCCTTGGGCTCCTCTTGTAACCTAAACACATAGCTTTAATCCCTCATGACCCCTCCTTGCCCTTATCCAGAACAATATATGAGTGTTGTGAGAATATCAAGTGCTGCAATATTTGCTGCAGTGACTATTCTTCGAAAGCAATGGATTTATGGGGCTGGAGGGATGGCCTAGCTGTTAAGAGCACCGATCACTCTTGCAGAGGACCAGGGTTCGATCCCCGGCACCCACATGGTGGCCGAGAACCGTCTGAAACTCCAGTTCCAGGAGAACTCCAGTTCCAGGGGAATCTGACGCCCTCTTCTGACCTCCGCGGCATTGCGCAACACGGGTGCACAAACCTGCATGCAGACACTACATTCGTACACATAAAACAAATAAATTAATTAATTAAAAAAAGAAAGCAATGGATTTATCCCATGTGTGTTGCAAACAACAGATGGGATTAGATGATAACATCTGTGTGTGGTTGTGTGCACTGTGCTACATCAATAGGGATCAGAAAGGGAAACTTCCTGACAAACTTCCACCTTTTCCCTCCTCATTTCACGCTGGATATACAGTTTCAATAAAGAGTAACGCCTTTGTTTAAGAGCACAGTTCTGGGAGAAAGCGGAAGGAACGAGTTCTCAGAACAGATTGGGCCCCAATCTTGGTTTTAATGGATGCTGAGGCAAGCTGGTTTGTTCAGGCCTCACCACAAGGTGGCACTGCACTGCCACAAAGAATGTGCAAGTGCTTGCATCTGCTATTCCCTCTCCAGAAATGCAAGTCGCATAGACATCCATGTGGCACACTCTCTAAACTTCTCATCTCTCCATGGACACCCACCACAGTGAACCTTTCCTTTACCATGCATCTAAAAACATAAAACATAAAATACCAAAAAGGGGGGGGGCAGGTGTGGTGGTGCCCACGCCTTTAATCCTAGCACTTTGGAGGCAGAGGCAGGCGGATCTCTGTGGGTTCAAGGCCAGCCTGGTCTACAGAGTGAGCTCCAGGCCAGTTGGGACTAAAGGGAGACCCTGTCTCAAAAATACAAAAAACAAAACAAAACAACCCCCCCCCCCCCAAAAAAACACCATAAAGCCTTGGGGCTGCAAGGATGGCTCGGTGGTTAAGAATACTTACTGTTCTTCCAGAGGATTTGGGTTCAGTTCCCAACACCCACATGGTGGGTAACAACTGTCTTTAGCTCCAGTTCTAGGGGATCCAACACCCTCTTCTGGCCTTCATGGGTACCAGATGTGCATGTTGTACGCTGACATACATACAGGTAAAACACTCACAAAAGAAAAATAAATAAGATCGAAAAAACAAAAACATAAATTCATTTGGTCTGACCTCCACCTTGATCTATTTTCTCTGCAGTTATCATTATTTATTTTGCTGTTTTTCCTACTATGATGTTAGTGATCTCAACCTGACAGAATCTAAGTCACCTAGGAGATGGGCTCTGGGCATGCCTGGGGCACTGATTACATTCATTGAGATGGGAAGATCTTCCCACGGTGGGGGCGCCATTCCCTGGCTGGGATCCTGGACTGCTGAGCGGCAGCATGCACGTGTGGCTCTCTGTTCCTGATTAGCAATGTGCTGAGCACGGCGTCAGCTCCTGCAGCTTGACTTTCCCACAGTAATGGGCTGTTCTCTTGAATGGTATGGTTCAGAATCAACCAAAATGAGCCCAAACCAACCCTTTCTCCCTTAACTTGCTTTTGTCAAGAGTATTTTATCACATCCACAGGAAGAGGACAACAGGACTCCTGCTTTCTCCAGGCTTCTCCCTAAACGAACATTGCATTATTAATAAGGACCTTTAAAGCAACTTTTAGGCTAGCATACAAAGTAATGGGCTTCACTGTGGGATCTTCATACACGTGTCATTATATTTTCCTTTTTAAAAAAATTTTATAGATGCAAGCATTTTGCCTGCATATATGTATGGGTACCACATGCATGCCTGGTGCCTGCAGATGCCAGAAGAGGGTGTCAGATTCATCTGGAACTGGAGTTACAGAAGCCTGTGAGCTGCCCTGTGGGTGCTGAGAACTGATCCCAGGTCCTCTGCAAGAGCAGTTATGGCTCCTAACTGCTGGGCCATCTCTCCAGCCCCATACTTCCCTGTTTTCCATAAGAATGTTGTTCTAAAAGTTGCCACAAAGCAGCAAATATCTATCAGTTCCTTTCAAAAATATTTCCTAAATATGTACCCCCAGTTCTTTGAGCCAATGGTTTCTGTGCCAGTTTCTGATTTCACAAAACTGGGTGTCGGGATCTGACCGGGCATGGTAGGGCAGAGCTGATGGTGGTTCTACTTTCAGTGGAAAGACTCTCTTGTGGAAACTGACCGACTTCTTTAACTGTTACACTTTAATCCACTTGTTTGCACACAGTCTCTAAGCAACCCATTCTGTAACCATGTAGTCGTTGTTTGTTTTATTTCTGGATTACAAATGAGAATCCCGCTAGGAAGGCAGCTCAGTCAATAAGGTGCTTGTCGGGCAAGCATAGGAGCTGAATTCACGGCCCAGCACCCATGCCAAAAGCCAGGCATTGTAGCACTTGCTTGTAATCCTAGTGCTGGGGAAGTGGAGAAAACCACATCCCTGGAGCTTACTGGCTGGCCAGGCATCCTGGCCTAACTGACAAACTCCCAGCAAGAGACCTTGTGGCAAGAACACAGGGTGAGGTTAGGTGTGGTGGTGCACGTCTTTAATCCCATCACTTGGGAGGTGGAGGCAGGCGGATCTCTGTGAGATGAGGCCACATTGGTCTACATAGTGAGTTCCAGGTCAGTTAGGGCTACAGGGAGACCCTGTCTTGGGGGAAAAAAAGACAAGGTGGGCAGCACCTGAGGCACAACATGACAGGAAAACCTCTGGCCTCTGCATACATGCAAATACGCACTAGCACATATGCACACAAACACAACCACACAAATTTTAAAAATTGAAATGGGAATCCCATGATCTTTTAGTAAACTTTTTATCTTTATGTAATAAATGCAAGTTTGCTTTTATTCACATTTATGTCCAAGTGAATGTACAGAGAGAATATAATTAAATTCTTTTTTTTTTTTTGAAGCAGGATCTCCCTATAGCCCCAGCTGGCCTGAAACTCATTCTGTAGACCAGGCTGACCTTGAACTTACAGAGATCTGTTTGCCTCTGCTAGGATTAAAGGCGTGCACCACCATGCCTGGCTTAAAGATGGTTCTTAGCCGCCATGTGGGTGCTGGGAATTGAACCCGGGTCTTCTGCATGAGCAGTTGGTGCTCTTAACCCCTGAGCCATCTCTCCAGCCCTATAATTAAATTCTTTTGCCTGCCAATGTTTAATACTTACTATGTCTGTTAAATTTTAAGCTCACATCAATAATTAGACCCAGGGTTGGTCTTAAAAGCTCTCATAAGAACTTAGGGGCTGGGCATAGTAGTGCACACCTTTAATCCTAACAGAGGAGGCAGAGGCAGGCATATCTTTGTGAGTTCAAGGCCAGCCTGGTCTACAGAGTGAGTTCCAGGACAGCTGGGACTACAGGGAGACCCTGTCTCGAAAAAAGACAAAAAAAAAAAAAATAAAGAAAATAAAAAAAAAAAAAAGGGAAGCTGGGGCTGGAGAGATGGCTCGGTGGTTAACAGCACTGACTGCTTTTGCAGAGGACCCAGGTTCAGTTACCAGAGTCCACATGGTGTGTGCACGGAACTGTGGTAGGTTCATATACAAGTAGAAATGTGTTTTTCATCGTGATTCTTTTAAAAGGAATGTCATGAGTAGGCAAGTAGCCTTCTAAAGTCAAACTGGATTCCTGGACATTCTTCCTGTACTTAGGACTCCCCAGGCCAACCCTGACCTTCAGCCCTACTTCACCAGTTCAGGTTTTGTCTGTAGTGGAGCTGGCTTGGTGGGAGAACTAATGGACCAAGAACAGCAGTTATGGTCTGCAGATCTGACCTTCATATCACTTCTTATAGTGGCCAGTCCAGAGGACATTCATACCCACAGAATCATGAATTCAGTTGATTATCTTTTATGCACTAAACATTTCTAAATTTTTATTTTACATTTTCCCAATTGCTAAAAATGTTTAAGAACTAACATTTCATTTTATGACATTAATGATATAATGAATGATCAAATGTCTCTTTCTCATATACAATGTGGTTGTTCCTCTTCTTCGTCTTCGGTTCTGGCTGTTGGCTTCTTCTGCATGTTTAGTCCCAATGCTGAGTTTAAGGGTCCCTCTACCAAAAGGCAGTGTACCATATTAAGAAAAGGTATGAATCACCTCAATAAACCTCAGTGGCCACAAGAGACAGCTTCAGTTTATGAATAGTACAAATGAATTGGTTTCCCTAAAAACATCCTAAGTTTATGAATGCCAAAAATGAATGGGTTTCCTTGAAACATTTTCCTCACATCTAAAGGATGCTGTTGCCAGAGGCCACAGGGAAATGTGCTTTTGCACGATGTCCCCACTAGGTGGCACCATTGGGCTCTAGAGGAAGGGCCCCCAAAACCTTCCCTGCTTTTCTGTTCTTTTTTTGGCTTTGCTCCCCACCCCCAAAATCTCATCACTTATTCTGTGGCCTGTTCCCTGGGGTGGGCAGCCAGCTTCCTGGCAGGAATGGTCCCTGAAGCTAGGGTAACACCAGGGCAGAGGACTCCCCACAGCAGTCCAGGCGGCAGCCAGCAAGCCCAGTATGGAAAGGAAAACCCAAGTCACAGTTTTACCATCTCTGAAAACGGTGAACTGCTTCCTAAATTATCCTTAATGTTACTGAAACTAATAACTACATCATGCTGAAGGCTGCTGAAGATAAATTTTGACTGTTCTTTTTCCACTTTAATAAAAGAGAACAGGGAGGCATGTTTTGTCAGGTTATGCTTAATGTTACATCCAGGCATTAAATAAATATTTAATGAGTTGGCTCAGTCTCCTGTAACACGGGTTTTTCCTAACCACCTGATGCAGGGAGATATGTTTATCTTTAGTTCAGAATCTGAAATTTCAAACTACCTATATTCCAATTGGCAAGATATTTCAGAAAATAATGCTATTATGTGTGCTAATGAATTATAAAATAACTACATTTATTTCTGACCAGTTATCAGTCATAGTTCAAATAGTCAAGATACATGGGGCTTTTTGTTTTGATTTGTTTTTTTCACCAATTAACTGCAGCTCAATGGTAATTCTAGTTACCATAACCAATTAGGGTTAATTAAGGATAGCCTATAAAAATGGCTTTTAATTAGCTCTAGATTTGAAATTGGTGGTTTAACTGGTTTGGATACTGGTAGACATTTTGAAGATCTTCCAAATGCTGAGTATTCTCCTTTTAGTAGAGCTAATATATATTTTTTTTAAGTGTCAGTGGTCAATCAGTGTTGCTATGCACAAAGTGTACAATCTAATTCCAGAGTATTTTTTTCATTCCAAAGAACTTCTGTACCTGCCAAAGGTCACACTCCTCGGTTCTTCCTTCCCCTGGCTCCCAAGCGTCCTCTACTGACTTTTTCTATGGATTTTATTCTGGGCATTCATATAAACAGATTCATAGGTGTGGATTCTTTGTCTGTCTTATTTCACTTAGCATGCTTTCAGAGTTCATCCATCCTGGTTCATTCACTTGCTGACTGGTGGACAGATTTTTTTTTTTTCCTTTTGGCTATTATGAATAATGCTCCTAGAAGACTTGGTGTATAAATGTGTGGGCATATTTAAATTCTCCTGGACATATATCTAGAAATGGAGCTTTTGGATCATACATTAACTTTGAAATGCTGAGGAATGTTAGACTTTTTTTTTTCTCAAAACATCAATGGTGAGGATCTAGGCTTTCCCTGCATCCTTGTCCACACTGATAGGGCTCTTTTTCTTTTCATTCCTAAATTTGGATAATCTCAAGTGACTTATATTCTATGCTGTGGTTTTTCTGCCTGTTCCAATCTGTTACTGTTCCTGATAAATTTTTCACTTCAGGTTATTAAAAAAATGTTTTTTGAGACAAGGTCTTCCTGTACTTTTGGTTGGCCTGGAACTTGCTATGTAGATCAGGCTGGCCTCAAACTCACAGAGATCTGCCTGCCTCTGTCTCCTGAGTGCTGGGATTAAATGTGTGCACCACCATATCTGGCCGGTTTATTATAATTTTCAAACTCATGTTTTCCATTTGGATATTTAATAACCATCTTCTCTCTTGATATTCTGTTTGGTGTGACCCAGTTCTCATACTGTCTGTTAGTCCACATGTTCATCTTAATTAGTTCACTTTAATTCTTGGATGATATTTTAGTAAATCTGACATTCAGGCTTTCCTGTGAGTTTTCTCACGTTGCTTCCTTCCTGTACAGAGGCCATATTTCCTGATTTCTTCATTTGTTGAATACTGCTGGTCATTTAAAATAATACACTGTGGCAACTCTAAATCAGAATCTGTCTCCTCTTCATGGTTTATTACTGTTTAGGAACTTTTCTGCACTTCTGTAAAATCAATACACAATGTGCACCAAGGCAAACTATGCTCTGCTAGCTTAAGTGGTCGGCCAGTGACTAGACAGGGATTTACTTCAATGCCTAGATTTTACAGAGGGGCTGTGTGCTTACTGCTCCATGCCTCCAACACTTGGCCAGGCAGCTGATTTTTCTGCTTGAGCAGTTGCTCAATCATCCAAAGTGAGTACTGGGGGTCTTCTCAGGTCTCTACTAAGAACTCATACAACTTTCCACACATCTGTGGCTTTGTAAGCCTTCCAGAAAACCTCAGGACTTTTAAAAAAGTCTGCTTTTTACTTTATGTGTATGAGTGTTGACTTGCATGTATATATGTATGTGTATCACATACATGACTAGTGCCTGGCAGAGGCCAGAAGAAGCCAGAGATTACTTGCAATTGGCATTAGAGATGGTCACGAGCCACCTTGTCAGTGTTGGGAACAGAACCTGGGTTCTTGCAAGAGTAAGAAGTGCTCTGAACAGCTGAGCCATCTCTCCAGCCAAAGAATGTAGGAACATTTCAACAGCCCTGGAATCAGCTTTATTAAAAGCTGCTTTATTAGCCACTCTTTGACCCAAATATTATCTACCACCTCAGATAGAGACAAGAGTCAACAACCTCTTCTCAAACTTCTGTTCTGGGCAAGGTCTAAGTCAAATAAAGACACTTCTCTGGGACTGAGGCCTTGCAGAGCTCCAGCCCTGCCCAGCTCTCTCCAGCACCTACCAGATTGCTGGTTTTCACCGATGATGGGCTACTGAAAATGTTGGTATAACAGGTTCGGGGCGGGTTCAAACTACAACGTTTACTGTGTTACCAAGACCCTCTCACTTTTCTTTTCTTTTTTTTTTTTTTTTGGGTCTTTCCGAGACAGGGTCTCCCTGTAGCCCCAGCTGTCCTGGAACTCACTCTGTAGACCAGGCTGGCCTTGAACTCACAAAGATCCGCCTGCCTCTGCCTCCCAAGTGCTAGGATTAAAGGCGTGCGCCACCACGCCCGGCATCACTTTTCATGGAAATTCTGTAAACTGCTGCAAGCCTTTGTAGAATTCTGTAAAAGCTGACTCTGATCACTTCTGCTAGTTTTATGCATGTTTTTATACAAAAGGAACTTAGGGAAGTAAGAACAACTTTCCGAGTATCGTTTATGATTTGGATTTTATATTTAGAACTATGACATATTGCAAATTGACAGCACAGTATACGGCAGGAATCAGAGTGTTTGTCTCCAATACCGATCACCAGTGCTAGAATCCCATTGATACTAAAATACTTGCATCTTCCTCAGGTCTCTTTGCATAATTGTTAAAAGTTGCCCTATGGATTGCAAAGTGCAGTCATGTAAAATGTAATAATGGCATAAAGACAATTTCCTTTATCTCATACTGCCTTGAGACGCATATCTCTAGCTACATGCATTATAAAGCCAGCAGTTCCATCATACAAGTTTTGCCATTAAAAAAAAAATCAAGCAAAGAGAAAATAGCCTTTTTTTTTTACTTCCTTACATTTTACAAGTTCTCTTAATAATGGTTCTCAGTGGTGGAGAGAACCTAAAGGGTTAGAACAGAAGTGTAGTGCAATGCTAAGTATACAACGGGGTAGCCTCGGCAAAGTTACACAGCCTCGGGTGGGGTCAGCTGTGCCAAGCTGAGGAGCCTCTCAAGATAGCAAGCAGCAGGTCTATCTGGTTGCTTTCAAGCTAATCTCTTTATAACTACAACTCCAATATACTATTATATGTTTAGATAAAACATCCTGCCTTACAGGAGGGGGATCTCTGTGCATAGACATTTTGTAAGTTTTTTGCAATAGGTTTGGAAGTTCTTAACCATTATTTTTTATTTTTATTTTTATGTGTATTGAGTGTACTGGTCTGCATGTAGGTTGGTGCACCTGTGTCATGCAATGCTGTGGAGGTCAGAAGGGGGTGTTGGATTCCCCTGGAACTAGAGTTAAAGACAGTCCTTAGCCTCCATGTGGGTGCTGGGAATCGAACCCAGGTTCTCCGCAAGAGCAGTCGGTGCTCTTAACCGCTGAGCCATCTCTCCAGCCCCAACCATTATTTTTTCAAATATTTTATACTCATTCATCCTTCTCTCCTCCTAGGACTTTACATGTATTCATTGGTTTTTCAGTCTCTGTTCTTCAAATCAATTTATTTCCTTTTACTTGTACTGAACCATATCTTCCTTGTTTTCTTCAATCCTATGTTGTGTCCATCCAGTGTACTTTTTTATTTTTTATTTTGTATGTGTATGAATGTACTGTCTGCGTGTAGGTCTGTGCACCCGTGTTGTGCAATGCCACGGAGGTCAGAAGAGGGCGTCGGATTCCCCTGGAACTGGAGTTACAGACAGTTCTCAGCCGCCATGTGGGTGCTGGGGATCAAATCTGGGTCCTCTGCAAGAGCAGTCGGTACTCTTAACTGCTAGGCCATCTCTCCAGCCCATCCAGTGTACTTTTTAATACCAGAAACAATTTCTTTCAGACCTAGAATTATTCAGTTCTTTTAAATCTCCTGCTGAGATTCCCTATCTGTCTATGATGATTTTCTTTTAAGTAGCTGAACATACTTATAATATATTTTAATGTTGTTGTCATCTACAAACACCAACACTTAGGGTCATCATGGGTCAGTCTCTCTCTCTCTCTCTCTCTCTCTCTCTCTCTCTCTCTCTCCCCCTCTGTAACTGAACCCAGGATTTACATTGCTAGGCATGTGCTCTACTACTCAGCCTTTTTCTCTTAATTATGGGTCAGGCCTTTTTTATTTCTTTTCTAATGACTGGACACTGTGAATAAAAATGCAAAAAATATGGAGTCTATTATCTTCTTCCGAGGAGAATATTTTGTTCTAGAGGAAGCTGAATTGCTGAGCTCAAACTCTGAGCTCCTCTGGGGCCACATTGCATGTCTTCTTGGTATTTTCACCCATCCAGCTCTCCCTCAGGGCCCCCCCACCTGGAGTCTCCGTCCACCAACAGTTCAGGGGTCAGCCAAGTGTGTTTGGGCTGAGTTCCATGAAGATTTTGAAACCCTTACCCATGCAACTCCCTTTGTTTCGAGACCTCCCCCTTACTTTATAACTTCACTAACTGTCCTAAGACTTACTCAGTAACCCCCCAGGACAGTAAAACTGCAGCTCTTGCATAGAGAGTGGGGTCCTTCCTCCAGGACAGTCTCCTCTCAAGCCCCAATTCCCCTCAGTTTGTGCTGGTCATTGACCAGCACCTTCAAATTAAAGTCATGTTTTTACATTTAGTTCAGATTTTATCAGGCGTTTCTACAAAAAAATTCACTAACACTAGAAATGCCAAATCTCATATTCTTCAATTTCACTTAAAAATTATTTCATCCATTATAAGACATGCCCATCTTTCCTAACCCTTATGCACAAAAACCTATACTCAATGTTTCTAGAAGATACTGAGACAACGCGGAGTTTGGAATCAGAGAAGCAATTTAGAAACTCTACGAACGTGGAGGGCTCTTTGCCCTTTGTGCTTTTCCACTTGGATTACGGAGGGGACAGTTTTAAATTCACAGGCTTGTTAGATTGTTTACATTGCCCGGCATATATTGAAAAATATTCTTTTACAATAGAGTTGTGATGTAGCTCAGAAGTAGAGTGCTTGCTTAATAGGCACGAGGCCTTCGGCTCACTCCTAGCAGTGAGGATGATGGTGGTGGTGGTGGTGGTGGTGGTGGTGGTGACAAGGATTGCGGCATCCACCTCCGCGTCTGCCACACCCACTCCAGTAATGCCTGTGTAAACAATATGAGAAATCATATCCAATACAGGCAGGGGAGCAGTGTCCTAAGGGGCTACGGCCCCCTGGAGGTCCCTGGCAGAACGTCTGGCTAAGATAACTCCCGAGATTGAGATGCTTTCCTAGGATCTTACGTTTTCTGGTGTTGGACTTAGCATAACACTGAGCACAAAAAGATCTTTTCTTAAAGCCAGCTTATAGATACAAAATAAACTTTTTGAATGTGTCAAGAACTGGCAATTAAAATGCCTCTCTTGGGCACAGGGCTTTTTCCTGGCAGCAAGAATTTTCTGCAGATCCAAAGTAGAAAACAGACCTTTCTCCTTGACAAACAATGTAATGCAAGCTGTTGATATATATGGCAAGGTTAAAACTTGCTTCAGATCAAGGGGGCAGAATAATTGCATGACAGTAATGTTCTTGCCTTACATGAATGTCCTTAAAGAAAACAGATTCCAGTGGTAAAAATGTATGATGAAAAGACATCTCTTCATTAAGGTTAAAACAAAAATTCCCCTCAAACCTAAAAATAAAAGAATTCCTTTTTCCTCTGGTCCTAGACAAAGAGGTAGATAAGACATTCCTTTTGTTAAAGCCTGGATTCTAACACTCCCAGTAAAGCAAGATAGAGACTAAGTCTCCTTACACCAGCCACTTATCTGACAAAAACAAAGCTGTTAGCTGGAGCAAACAGTGGGACAGCTCTTGGTTCTCAGTAAAAATTTAAACCTTAGATTAGCAGTCAGAGTTAGAAAACTAATAGCTAACTTAGGATACTATAGGAATAAGGTTTTTACTTCAATAGAAACTTAAAAGCAACTATTAACTTTAGAATGTATTTACTCTAGCCTCAGAATGGAGACATAGGACCAATATCTGCTGTTAAAGAACTTTGTAGTTACTACTCTGTGAACTATGACTTTTCAATTATGACTTGTCTTCTTAGATGTTATTTCCTCAGTAAAGGTTGTCTTAAGGTTTCTACATTTTACTTCAAAGAAAGTTTATTTCCTAACCAAACTTTGTGATGTTTTAGTTTCCTGCTCTGAGTGCTCTGAGCTTTTCAGTTAATGTGTAAATCTTGACTTTTTTACCTATCTATGTAATTGTAAAGCTTTGCCAAATCCTTTGTTCTGCCCTCTCCTAAGACTACTATATAATCACTGCCCCTGTTCAATAAAGTTGCTGTAAATCTGGGAAACTTCTCTTAGTTTTTCATTTCTACACGCCGTTCAATCTTCCCTGTGTTTTTCCTGCCAAGAGGACTCTGCAGAAATCCACGACCCCCGAGGAGAGCTAGCCGGTAGCAGGCAGCCTGGAACGGTCAGCAACAAAGGATGATGATGAATGCTTGTACCATGCCCTGATCAGTTCTTATTGTCAACTTCCCATAACCTAGGCACTGGAGAAGAGGGAAACTCAACTGAGCTATTGGCCAGATCAGATTGCCCTCTGGTTATGGCCATAAGAGACTGTCTTTACTGGTGATTGATGTGGGGTGGCCCAACACAAGGTGGGTGGCTCTGTCCTTAGGAAGGTGGGCCTGAGCTACAGGTACAGGAGACAGAGCAGCATTCCCCCAGGGTTTCTGCCACCCGCTGCTTCCTACCTTGAGATCCTGCCCGCCTTTCCTCAGTAGTGGATTTCAGGCTGGAAGCACAAGTCAAATCAACCCTTTCCTCTCCAAGTGGCTTTTGGGCCTGGTGTTTATCACAGCAACAGAAAAGCACATTGCAAAGCGGAAAAACAGGTATTGGAACTAAAACAGGTTGTCTAAGACTGTTGTTAAACAGGTTCCTTAAACTTCTCCCCGATTCCAGGAGTGAAAAGAGCAGAGGGAATTCCTAACCCATGACTACTTCTTTCCATTTGCTTTATTTCATTAGTAACCCTGAATTAAATCTACTTAATAAGGATGGAAGAGAGGAGAACACATGTCACTCTGGGTGAGATGAGGTGGAAGCAGGAGCTGTCCAATCAGACACTGAGTGCAAGGAGGGGTCCCGCCTCCCTGGTGTGTCTGCAAGGGGCATGGGGAGGCATGGGGAGGCATGGGGAGGCATGGGGAGGCATGGGGAGGCATGGGGAGGCATGGGGAGGCATGGGGAGGCATGGGGAGGCAGGGGGAGGCAGGGGGAGGCAGGGGGAGGCAGGAAGCAATGAAGGGCGCTATCACAGAACTCTCCATGGGTAAGCAAGCATCTCCCCACAGATACAGCAATATCAGCTAGCCATAGCAATCCAAGAACCAAGACTGCCGAGCTAAACAGGACTAAAAGTGAAATAAAGGAGATAAAAAAACACGAAAAAAAAAAAAGCTCTGGACAAAAAATGGTCTTTGAGGCTTAAAACACACATTTAACTAAATTCTTAAAAAATTATTGCACTTTTCCTGCTTAAAAAGACGTGGTAGCGCTGGGCTTGGTGGCGCACGCCTTTAATCCTAGCACTTGGGAGGCAGAGGCAGGATCTTTGTGAGTTCAAGGCCAGCCTGGTCTACAGAGTGAGTTCCAGGACAGCTGGGGCTACAGGGAGACCCTGTCTCGAAAAGACCAAAAAAAAAAAAAAAAGGCATGGTAGCACACGCCTTTAATCCTAGCACTGGGGAGGCAGAAACAGGTGGATCTCTGTGAGTTCAAGGCCAGCCTGGTCTACAGAGTGAGCTCCAGGCTAGCTGGGACTAAAGGGAGACTATGTCTCAAAAAGACCAAAAAAAAAAAAAAAAAGTAAATTTGTTCTCCAACAAGAAACAAAAATTGGAATTGTACAGGACTAAAACATTTTGTAAATATTATTTTAATGAAGATTTTTACCAAGTGTTTATATATTATCTTACATTATTTTTAATATCTGAAGACACAATTTAGTTTAGCTGAAAACTGGTTGTTTCTAGTCTTTACAACTATAAATTATTCATAAATGATTTTACTTATCTCCAATCATTTCTTAACTTTTGTTAGCTATATATAATCAATATGCAATGTACTTATGAATATATCATTTCTAAATACATGAACAAAGATGGACCCAGAGAAGAGAACGCCATCAGCTCTGACCACTGCTCTTTAAATGAAGTAGGCTGCTCTCTAATTACATCACTTCCGCCCCATTTCTCCACCCATCCTGTCCACTGTGTGACAGCCTTTACTGAATATTTGACAAATGACCAGCTCTGCCATTTTTTTTCAGAATCTGAACCCTGTTTCTAACACTCCATTATAAAAGCACAACCAGACATCAATTGTTCTAAGTGAATTAATACTGACTTTCTTTTCTACAGTTCTTAAAGACAGATGAGGCAGACAGAGTTGCTGCAAGGAAATTAAAGTGGAGACATTGTTCCAATAGGTAACAGAGAGCTGAGGAGCTGGCTCCTCCCAGGAGAAGAATGAAAGCTGTCAGTTACAGACTTGCCACTTCATAGTGACAGTATTAACATGGTGATAAACAGTATTGCCTCAGCTTCAGCCAATAAATTGCTGTGGAAGAAGAAAGGGCCAAAGCAAAACTGACATACTGACGTCGCCACAATATGTCTTTTGAAAGAATTAGGTATAACGGTCCACATTCATGGGTTCTGCATCCATATATTTAACCAACTGCACAATAGAAATATTAGAAAAACTCTGCATCTAAACCAAAAATACATGGACTTTTTCTTTGTTATTATTTCCTAAACAACAGAGTGTGTTTTCCTAACATTTACATTATGTTAGGTACTATAAGTAATCTAAAGGAGGTTCAATGTATGTAGGAGATGTGCCCAGGACAATAGTGACCACCATGTCACTGTACAGACAGGATTTGGTATCCACAGGGGGCCCTGGAACAGATCGCCTGCAAACTCAGAGGGAGGGCTGTTCTATGTCATTACACAAATGGGTGTGGTGCTGTACACACACAACCTCTGCAGTCAGGAGGCTTAGGCATTGAGACTTTAAGGCCAGCCTGGGCTACCTAGTGAGAGCCTGTCTCCAAAAACAAAAATACCCCACCAAAATTAGTATAAGTAATGCCCGTAATTGTAAGCACTTTTCTAGACTGCTAAGCAGTGATGAAAACAGGCATTTTCTTGAGTTTCTAGGGTGTATGCTCATGTGAACCAGAGGTCAGTGGAGCTTTTCTGTAGAGTGAGGTTGTAAATATTTAACCTGATAGGCCATATAAGCTTGTTTTACTGTAGTATGACAGTGCCATACAATATGTAAATCCGTGTGGTGGCGCATGCCTTTAATCCTAGCACTTCGCACGCCTTTAATCCTAGCACTTGGGAGGCAGAGGCAGGCTGATCTTTGTTGAGTTCAAGGCCAGCCTGGTCTACAGAATGAGTCCCAGGACAGCTGGGGCTACAGGGAGACCCTGTCTCGAAAAGACCAAAAAAAAAAAAGAAAAAAGAAATATCCATCATCTAAGAAACATCATCATCATGAACTTCTAACAGAATTTGCATGCAATTCATTATCCACTTCCATTTCCATCCCGTTGTCAGTATATAAGTAGAAGATATTCCTTTTCCTTCTTTGTTCTTCTTTTTTTTTCACATAAATTTATTTTTATTTTTTTAACAAATCT
>VZQC01001550.1:1352371-1408575 GCA_009823505.1 Rhizomys pruinosus | reverse complement strand
AAAAAAAAAAAAAAAAAAAAGAGACAGAGAGACAGACAGACAGACATATTTTTCTTTTCTGTACTAAATATTGAACCTAGGGCCTCAAACATGCTAGGCAAGGACTGAACTGAACTATACTTGAAAAGAGCTTTGGAAAAATTACAAATTGATGTTTAATTTCGAGAAGATACTTCATAAAATGCCAAAGGCATGTATTAAAATGGCATTCATCTTTTTTTTTAATTTTATTTATTTCTGTATGCGTATGAATGTACTGTCTGCATGCAAGTTTGTGCACCCGTGTCGTGCAATGCCGCGGAGGTCAGAAGAGGGTGTCAGATTCCCCTGGAACTGGAGTTCTCCTGGAATTGGAGTTTCATACGGTTCTCAGCCGCCATGTGGGTGCTGGGGATCGAACCCGGGTCCTCTGCAAGAGCGGTCGGTGCTCTTAACCGCTAGGCCATCTCTCCAGCCCCCATGGCATTAATCTTTAATCCCTTTACATTCAATCCTATTTGTCCTGTAACAGTCTTAGAATTTATTTTCCCAGATTTACTCTATACGTTTCATAGTCCAATATATACATGAAAGAATATGTAGCTTTACTATCACAATGGAATTGTTTGCTGTTTCTACTTAAAAGTCGGCTCTAAAGATGACTTCATGAATACGTGTGTGTAGATAACGTGTTTTGGAGTTATAGCACTCCGGCCTATGACAGACTGTAGACTGTCTATTTAGCCATTGGAAAACATTAATATTTTTCAGTTTATCATTACTGACATTTTTTAGGACTGAATTTGAGCAAATAGTTGATTGAAACTAGTTGAAGGCTTAATTTATTGCATTGGGGAATATCAGGGTATATCATATTACATAAATGTGCATATATCTGTTTTAGAATAATGGTTTTATATGTACTGGAAAGAATTACAGTACTTACAAATAAGTCATCGTCCTCATTATGTTCAATCATGATTCAATAATAACTAAATAAAATGGTTTTGTTCTTAATAGAAATACTACTGAAAAGCTCTTTTAAGTGTTTTAATTTTTCATTATTGTTTTCAAGTTGTGAAATCACTATTCAAGAGTGGGACGATGACTCAGGGGTGAGTGGTGTCAACAGGCATAGATCACATGCTTCCATTAAGTTAAAAAAAATAGTAAAGCAGAGTCTTCAGGAAAACTGCAGTGCTGACTCTGAGTCCCCTACTTACATGGTAAGCAGATGCTGGGTAACACACTTGCCAGATTCAAATATGGATTTTTACTCAGCCGAATTTCTTTTGGTGGCTCTCCCAAGAGTGAAGTCTGACTTTTCAAGGCAGCCTATTCATGAAAAACAAAAGGTGGGGTGCTTAATGAGAAGCATAAAGATAAAAGAGGATGGAAACAGTAAAGGACACCATATGTATGTACACACCATGAAATCTACCATTCTATACAATTAATATGCGATTGTTTAAAATATATTCAGTAAAATAAAATGCAGAAAGATTTATTTTTCCAATATATCTACTCTAGTGTGATAACTTGTGGGCCATAATCTTTGATGATATAAACTGACACAACATTTGTTGATGTTAATTAAAATGAGTATATTTACCTGTTACTGCTTTCAGGATTTTTTTTAAATTTATTTCTGTATGTGTATGAATGTACTGCCTGCATGCAAGTTTGTGCACCCGTGTCGTGCAATGCCACGGAGGTCAGAAGAGGGTGTCGGATTCCCCAGGAACTGGAGTTCTCCTGGAATTGGAGTTTCAGACGGTTCTCGGCCGCCATGTGGGTGCTGGGGATCGAACCCGGGTCCTCTACAAGAGCGGTCGGTGCTCTTAACCGCTAGGCCATTTCTCCAGCCCCTGCTTTCAGGATTTTTAAAGTAATCTAGGACTACAGAATTTTAGAATTGAAATAGAACCTAAAGCATCTTGCACAATCTTCTCATTTGCAATTCAGCAGATTATCTTTACCAGAAAAAGCCAATTCTGTACCTCATTTCTAGAAATACAATCATTAATGGTTATTATTAAGATTAAATTTCCTATCCTAGGGCTGAAATCACATGACAAAAGCAAAGCTGATTTATCTCTGGTACTAAAAGTAGTATGGAACGAATAAATCGGCAAAATAAACGAACTCTCAGATGACAGTGTTAGATGGGAATATTTCTCAAAAATTAATGATTTCACTGTCTTTTCAGATAAACAGTCAGGTTCAAAGATTCTAATGAGTCTGAAAGGAAAAAACTGGGGTCACAGTCTCATTCATCATTATTCTGCATATCCTTCAGACAGAAGTTTTTACACCTTACTACTCTTTGATTATAAAGATTTTAAATTCACCCAATTCCAGTTAACATAATATAAAGCTAGTAACTGAATTTTCCTTTTAAATTGATTTCTATTTTGTTCCCTAAGCACAACGAAGTATAATCCCAGTGCTCGTTTCTGTACTGAGAACCACAGTTTCTCACATTTTTGTTCCTTCTTGATCAGCCAACCCTGCCGTATTGGACAGAAGAATCTGTCTTTTATGCATCTTCATAAGACTCAAAGAAGTCAAGGTTTGCTTGTGATATGTCAATGACACGCAGACATATTCATAGTAGTCCAGTGATTAAGATAGTTTAAGAGAAGTTCCAACTGGAGCCTAGCTCAGAGGAGCTGAACCCATTTAGAGTGGGACAAGTCATTGAAGAAAAGCAACAAGTGAGAAGGGACAGCTCAGTGATGAAATGCAAGGAAAGGTAGCCTCAAGGAATGGCCTTTACCCCAGTGCTCCCTGCCCGCAAGCCTGTGCTCCCTGCCCGCAAGCCTACCTCCGTGCTCTTCAGCTGGCTTTGCTGCGTCTTCTGGTGGCCAGTCAGCAGGCCTCCAGCCGGAAGACCAGGAAAGCTCTGCAGATAATTCTGTGACCCAGAGAAACTTGCTTCTGTGATCCCCACTGAGGCCGCCTGCTTCTCCTGAGTGGCCCCAGGCCCAGGCCCAGCTTGTCCAGCTGTGAGCTGGTTGGGGAAGAATGGTAAGATGCCCAGCCCGGCTGCCAGTGCTGTGTGTGCTGGAATCAGATTAGATGCTACAGTGAACCACAGAGGCAAAAGAACGTTGGTGAGACTAGTGAGATGACACAATAGTCCTCTCAACATATATAAAAGTGTTCAATAAAAGTGTTCAAGGGGGCTGGAGAGATGGCCTAGCGGTTAAGAGCATCGACTGCTCTTGCAGAGGACCTGGGTTCGATCCCCAGCACCCACATGGTGGCTGAGAACCGTTTTTAACTCCAGTTCCAGGGGAATCTGATGCCCTCTTCTGACCTCCGAGGCATTGCACGACACAGGTGCACCAACCTACATGCAGACAGTACCTTCTTACACATACAAGAATAAATGAAAAAATTTTTTAAAGTGTTCAATTCAAAAGGTGAGGTCAGAGGTCATATGTTCATGAGAAAACAAAACCCTACAGCAATGATTTTTTTTTTAACATTCAACCACTTCTAGGATAATCTCAATAATACATTTTATTGCTATGTTATTTTTAATGATATATTTTAGAAGATAATGTATATTTTAACACTTAAACTATATCAGTGCTTAAAAATGCTTAATAAGCTGTGTGTGTGGGTGTATATCTTTAATCCTAGCACTCTGGAGACAGAGGCAGGTGGATTGCTGTGAGATTAAGGCCAGCTTGGAATGGTCTACACAGTGAGTTCCAGGCCAGCTGTCGACCATTTTTGAGACAGACCCTATATCAAAAAAAAAGAAAGGCCGGGCGTGGTGGCGCACGCCTTTAATCCTAGCACTTGGGAGGCAGAGGCAGGTGGATCTTTGTTAGTTCAAGGCCAGCCTGGTCTACAGAGTGAGTTCAGGACAGCTGGGGCTACAGGGAGACCCTGTCTCGAAAAGACAAAAAAAAAAGAAAAAAAAAAGGAAAAAGAAAGAAAAAAATAAAAAAAGAAAAAAGGCCTGGTAACCACAACTTAGTTGTGCTGCTGTTTGAAGAGAATAATTAAGTCTAGAGTTTAAAAGGTCTTATAGCATTTAGCTTCTTTAGCTGGTCTTTATCAGCTAACGAGAGCTGGGCACACACCTTTTCTCAACTTGAGTTCAATGTAGTCACACTAATAACTTGAAATCCAAAAGTAACATAAATCAAGACCTTTATTTATTTATTTATTTATTTTTATTTTTTTTATTAATTTTATTTATTTCTGTATGTGTACGAATGTATTGTCTGCATGCAAGTTTGTGCACCCGTGTCGTGCAATGCCGCGGAGGTCAGAAGTGGGCGTCGGATTCCCCTGGAGCTGGAGTTCTCCTGGAGTTGGAGTTTCAGACGGTTCTCAGCCGCCATGTGGGTGCTGGGGATCGAACCCAGGTCCTCTGCAAGAGCGGTCGGCGCTCTTAACCACTAGGCCATCTCTCCAGCCCTAAATCAAGACCTTTTTATAGTCTAGAGAGCTGGTATTTAAACACTAGCACATTACCATTATTGTTAAGTTACTATTTAGGAATAGATAAACAGTAAATTAATAGAAGTTTTACATTTTTATTTATGTTATAAAGTTCTGAAAGAAATAAAAGTTTTCATAAGAAAATTAAGAATCCTACTGCTTTTTAAAAATCTATAGGTCAGGACTGGTAAGAAAGCTCAGCAAGTAAAGGTATTTGCCACCTGGGACCCACCTCATGGGAGAGGACTGACTCCTGAAAGTCATGCTCCAACTTTCACTAACATGCTGTGATGTGAAGGTATGTACACACACACACACACACACACACACACACACACACAGAAATAAATAAATAAATAAAATTTAAAATTAAAATTAACTAAATAGAAAACAACACACTAAAATTAAGTGAAACCAGCTAATTTTGAAAACTAAGTCCAATTTCCATTTTACAAACTCACTAAACAAACTTCTTAGCTAAGGTTTAATGCTATGTATTCAGAGATAGATACTTGGTATCTTTTTATTTAGATACTGAATTTTCAGTGCACTTAAAATAGCAAGTGACAGCAAATGGTGTATTATTTGATGTTAACACAAGGAATGAGCATTTTCACAGCTTTAAGTCATGGAAAGTTTCATTTCTGGAATGACAGATTCCATCATATTGAGCAACTCCTTTGCTGATTTAACCATTTCCTGGTCAATTTCAACAGTCAAAACTGACTGAGTGATTTGGTCATTTGACTGGCTGGTTTTATATGTAAGAGACTAAATATGTGAGCCATGTTTAAAAGTCACTTGACTTTTAAATGACTGGTGGTTGATAGGCCTTGTGCCTTATGCCTTTAATCCCAGCACTTGGGGGCAGAGATAGGCTGACCTCTGAGAAACTGAGGCCACCTTGGACTACATAGTTCCAGGTCAGCTGGAACTACAGGGAGATCCTGTTGTTTCTTTGAGAGAGAGAGAGAGAGAGAGAGAGAGAGAGAGAGAGAGAGAGAGAGAAAAGAAGGAAGGGAGGGAAGAAGGAGGGAGAAAGAGGGAGGGGAGGGGGAGGGGAGGGGGAGGAGCGGGAAGGGGGAGGGGAGAGGAGGGAAGGGAAGGGGAGGAAAGGAAAAAGGAAAGGAAAAAGGAAAGGAAAGGGAAAGGAGGAAGAAAAAAATGACAGCAGGAGCTAGATTTTCATTCAGTATTCACATCTAACATCTTTCAATTAAACTTCAAACTGAAAACCACTTTCAAAATCTCAATAAAATAAGAAATCCTAGTATAATATCACATTTCTATTTTTCTAAAATTAAAAAGGTTCTGTCACATGTCCAGAAACACACATATCAGGGTTTATTTCCAAGTACTAATTTGAAGATATAACTTAAAAACGATTCAAGACAATAGACTTTGCATTCATAAATCCTAGCTATTCCTTTTAGAAGAGATGAGGGCTTCTTACTCAGGTGAAATTTGAGTGCAGACACAAGAAATGTGCTACCGGCCCAGGGGGCAGCACGCTGTGTGCCTGCATTCATTTTGGCGTGGAAGTCCACCCATAACATATCAATATCGAGCCAGGCAAGCCACGAGGGTTTTTTTTTGTTTGTTTGTTTGTTTTTTTGTCTTTTCGAGACAGGGTCTCCCTGTAGCCCCAGCTGTCCTGGAACTCACTCTGTAGACCGGGCTGGCCTTGAACTCACAAAGATCCACCTGCCTCTGCCTCCCGAGTGCTAGGAATAAAGGCGTGCGCCACAGTGCCCGGCTGGGTTCTTGAAATTTTAAATGACCACGATTTAACTTTAATCTTTCCACAAACAAAAGAAGAATATAGGTAAACTATCTTTAAAGCTCAGAGCCCACTGCTTTCTGACTTCTTGGTAAATTACACATCATTTACTTTTGAGTGCTTCTCCCTGGAGTCCCAGGTCCGTTTTCAGCGGAAGCGGTGGGCCTATGGCCAGCGGTGACTGCAGCACCATCGGGGGAGGCTCTCCCAGGAGGCCAGGCTTCTACAAAAGAAGGGGAGAGGGAAGACAGCACCCCATGGTGGAAAGCTAGAGCCTAGTAAAGAAGGATACACGCATGAAACCTTACGACCTCATCAATGGGCCGAGTCAGCAAAAGGAATGAACTCATTTCAATAGAAAAAGAAGTACTTACATTATTAGTGTGGGTATTGTCAAACTGCAGCAACTGCTGTTGTGCCAGGGGCACATGAGAAAGGTTCTGAAGGAGGAAGTGAGAAGTACTGCCCAGAACTGAGTACTGTGGAATTAATAAGGCATGCAGTTAGTTTAACTTTGAAGAACTACTTGTTAGTTAACCAACTCATTTAAAGTTCAATTCTCAAGTTAGTTTGGATAAAAGAAACTGCTTCTTGGTTTTTTGTTTTTTGTTTTTTTTTTTTGAGACAGGTTCTCCCTATAGCCCCAGCTAGCCTGGAACTCACTCTGTAGACTAGGCTGGCCCTGAACTCAACAGAGATTCACCTGCCTCTGCCTCCTGAGTGCTAGGATCAAAGGCGTGCACCACCACATCCTGCTTAAAGATGGTTCTTAGCTGCCATGTGGGTGCTGGGAATCGAACATAGGTCCTCTGCTAGAGCAGTCGGTACTCTTAACCGCTGAGCCATCTCTCCAGCCCCAAGAAACTGCTTCTTAATACAGATAACAGGCCACTTTTAACTTCATACACTGCTACTTAACTATTTTAATATACACAAGTCGAGCTTGCGGTTACAAGACTGATTCTACATCCTGCCCTTCCTCACTCTCTCCTCAACCAGCCCCTTCTGTCTTTAATGTTGGTGACATCGTATTCATTCATTTATTCATTTACCCACTGGGCAGGATTTGCTACATGTTTTTTATGGACAGGTTACTGTATTGCATAGTGAGAAATACCACATGACTGGTGGTCCTGTGCGTCCTGCAGTCCTCTGAGGAAGGGAGACTAATCATAAAAGCATATAAGATTGCAAACGGCAAATCTATGAGGAAAAATACAAGCAGCTACATGAGCAAACAGTGGGGAATCTTGCTTACACTGGAAGATTCAAGGAGGATTTTCTCGAGGACCTAATTTGTGTGCTGAGGTCAGAAGGCTGTGTAGCAATAACTGCAAAATCCAGGTTATTTACATGGAGTTGGGAAAAGACATTCCAGGCCACAGAGACAGAACCCCAGGAGGTATGAACGGCTTCTTTGGGACAGTGGGGTACAATGAGCTCTGGACACGGAGGGACTTGCTTGTGCAGGCCTTAAAGGCAGAGCCCTACATTTTTGGTCTTTGTCCTAACACAAGGGAGTGTTGTCAATACTCTGAACTCCTTCCCACATCACTGTTCATACTTTATTATAGTCCATGTTTGCCTTGCTGTTTTTGTTGTTGTTTAGAGACAGTGAATCACTCTGTTGCCCAGGCTAGCCTGGAACTTACTATGTAACACAGGCTTGTTTTATTTATTTATTTTTTTTAATTTTATTTATTTTTATGTGTATGAATGTACTGTCTGTATGTAGGTTTGTGCATCCATGTCGTGCAATGCCATGGAGGTCAGAAGAGGGCATCGGATTCCCCTGGAACTGGAGTTAAAGATGGTTCTTAGCTGCCATGTGGGTGCTGGGGATCAAACCCGCATCCTCTGCAAGAGCAGTCGGCACTCTTAGCCGCTAGGCCATCTCTTCAGCCCCACAGGCTTATTTTAAATCATAGCAATCCTTCTGCCTTGGCCTCTCAGTGCTGGTTTTCTAGGCATAAGCCATCATACCTGGCTTTCATACTATTTGAGAAAAAAGAGTCTAGGAAGGTTTTGCTCAAAGCTGTAGCCTCGATGACCATAGGGTCTACCACACGTGCTGATCCACAATAAAACATGGGACACACCGATATACAGAGTCCTGACTTAGACTGTGAAGATAAAAGACAGAAGATGAGTTTTTTTTTTTTCCTTCCCCTTTAAGATGCTTTATTTAGAACCTGGAGTGGTGGTACATGCCTGTAACCCTAGCTCATGGGAGATAGAGGCAGGAGAATTGTGAGTTCGAGACCTGCCTGGGATACGTGTTTGTGTATTATATATGTGTATTATATATGTATATATTAAATATCATATATATAGAGAGAAGACATTTAATTTAATTGGGCAGGGTGTAGTGGGGGAGGTGCAGATGGGGGAGGGTATCATCAAACTGTATTGTATGAAAATTGAAATCTTATTTATTTATTTATTTTTTGGTCTTTTTGAGACAGGGTCTCCCTTTGGTCTCAGCTGGCCTGGAACTTACTATGTAGATCAGGCTGGCCTTGAACTCACAGAGATCCACCTGCCTCTGCCGCCCAAGTGCTAGGATTAAAGGCATGTGCTACCACACCCGGCTGAAATCTTATTTTTTTATACTAGCTAGGTATTATTTATCTCTCCAAAATTTAATAAAAATTCTATATACAGGGGCTGCAGAGATGGCCTAGCGGTTAAGAGTGCCAACTGCTCTTGCAGAGGACCCGGGTTCGATCCCCAGCACCCACATGGTGGCTGAGAACCATCTGAAACTCCAATTCCAGGAGAGCTCCAGTTCCAGGGGAATCTGACACCCTCTTCTGACCTCCGCAGCATTGCACGACACGGGTGCACAGACCTACATGCAAACAATACATTCATATAAATAAATAAATAAATAAATAAATAAATAAATAAATAAATAAATAAAAATAAAAAAAATTCTACATACAGCTGGGCATTGTGGCACACACCTTTAATCCTAGCACTTGGGAGGCAGAGGTGGGCAGATCTCTGTGAGATCCAGGATAGCCAAAGGAAGACTACAGGGAGACCCTGTCTTAAAAAGACCCCCCCAAAAAATTCTATATACAAAACTCACATGAAATGGCTTGGCACATCTTTAATTCTGGCATTTGGGAGGTAGTGGAAGGAGGGTTAAGAGTTCAAAGCTATCCTCACTGTGTAGGAAGTGGGGTCAGCCTAAGCTACATGAGATCCTTTCTCACAGAAGAAAAAGAAAAAGGGACAATTGAAATGTCCACTCCAAATCCTGGCTGCTTTAGTCCCATCATGTATACCAACCTGCTGTGCTTTACTGAAGTGTAACAGCGCAGAGGGGAGGGACGGGCTCAGCAGATGAGACAAACCGGGTGGTGTTCCGAGAACTGCTTCGAGAAAATCAAAGTAAAACCATGACCTTGTGGGATATGGAATTAAAAATAAAAAACACTCCGAAATATTTCTTTAAACCTTTACCGATATACAAGAAGTCTCACAGTCTACTGACCTTGTCACTGCCTAAGAATGACAAGTTCTTTCCTGTGAGTCAGCTCTGGAATATGCTTTCAAATTCCAGCACTTTATGCCTTAAGTGACAAGCACCAAACCTAGGCTCCCTTTTCTCTGGCACTTAGTGCAACCCAGGTCACTCCATCTTCTGGCCAGTACAGTATGAACTAAACCCACGGTGTGTGCTTGGTGACTTTTTTTTAATCAAGTGTTTGAAGGATTTTTTTTTCAGAAGATGGGGTTGAGGGGAAAATGCAATCTGTCCTTAAAAACATTAGGCAAAATCCTTTTGAGAAGATAATATATACACAAATACTTAACAAAATAAAAATAAAAAGACACAACAAAACTGTACATATAGATAAGAGTAAATGGTAGCTTCACTCCACTGTGAGTTCAGATGCCATAGAACATTTCAGAAGAGCTATTTTGAGAATACACACACACTATGTACAGTGTTGTAGTTAGCGTTGTCAGCTTGTGAGCAGAGTGTCAGAGGAAAGCCTTGCCTGAGGAGATCAGCCTGGACTGTGACCATGTCTGTAGGGGACTGTCTTGATTATTAATTGATGTCGCAGGATCTAGCCCACTATGGTAGCACCATCCCTAGGCAAGTGGGGCTAGATTGTATAAGAAAGGGACTTAAGGGTCTGGAGAGATGGCCTAGCAGTTAAGAGTGCTGCCGACTGCTCTTGCACAAGACCCGGATTCTATCCCCAGCACCCACATGGCAGCTGAGAACTGTCTTTAACTCCAGTTCTGGGAGAATCTGACACCCTCTTCTGACCTCTGCGGCATTGCACGACATGGGTGCACAAACCTACATGCAGACAGTACACTCATACACATAAAAAATAAATAAAATTTTAAAAAGAAAGGGATTTAAATCTGAGCCTGAATTTGAGTCAGAGAGCATTTCTCCATAGTTCCTGCCTCCAGATTCCCACCAGGAATTCCTGCCCTGCCTCCCTCAGTGATGGATTTGGATCTGGAAGTGTGAGCCAAAAAAAGAAACCCCTTCTTCCCCAAGTTGTTTTTGGACATAGTGTTTTATCACAGCAATAGAATGAAACTAGAAGACGTAGAATAGATGATAGATGGATGATAGATGATAGATAGATGGTAGATAGATGGGTGACTAGTAGATGTATAGAAGATAGATAGATGATAGATAGATAGATAGATAGATAGATGAGAGAAAGATGAGAGCTATATGATAGATGGTATATAGATGGATAATAGATGATGGATAAATAGATGATAGATGGATGATAGATGATAGACAGATAGATAAGACAATAGATAAGACGATAGACAGAACAAAAGAACCATGAGATAGAAAATATATGTGTGTGCACACATGCACCGTTTCCAGAAAAGGGCTTGTAAGCTCTTTATAATGTGGATATAACAAAATTAAAAACAAAAGACCACTAGAACATGCCCGTAATCCCAGTTACATAATGAGACTCTATCTCAAAAACATATAAACAAACAACATATTAAGTCAACACTTACATACTTAGTAGAAAGATTCAAATTAAAAAGTACCATATACCACATATGAGTAAGGTGCTCTGCAAGCTGGAGCTGTATACCAAGAGGACAATATAAATTGTTCAACCACACTAGGCAAAAAGTTGAGCAATTCCCTACAACTTAAATGTTTACCGAATGACTCAAATCTGTAACTAGTTATTTATCCATGGAAATAAAACATAAGTCTACATAAGACTAGAAATCAAATACCGGTTGCAATTTTATCTGTACCAGCTCCCAGCGGAAAGGACCTAACAGTTCACTGAGTCTACTGATGAGGGTGGGGGATGTAGTTCAGGGGTGAAGAGTGTGCTTGGCAAAAACAGGGCCCTGGGTTCAATCTCCACCACCTAATACCCCCTCTAAAAAAAAAATCAAGCATGGCCTAGCGGTTAAGAGCGTCGACCGCTCTTACAGAGGACCCGGGTTCGATCCCCAGTACCCACATGGCGGCTGAGAACCGTCTGAAGCTCCAATTCCAGGAGAACTCCAGTTCCAGGGGAATCCGAGACCCTCTTCTGACCTCCGCGGCGTTGCACGACACGGGTGCACAGACTTGCATGCAGACAGTACATTCATACACATACAGAAATAAANGCCGCGAGGTCAGAAGAGGGTTTGTTGGTGATTCCCCTTCTGGAACTGGAGTTATAGTTCGCCTTGGAATTGGAGTTTCAGACGGGGTTCTCGGCCGCCATTTGTGTGGTGCTGGGGGATTTCGGGGATCGAAACCCGGTGCGGTCCTCTGCAAGATTGTGCGGTCGGCGCTCTTAACCGCTAGGCATCTCCTTTTTAGGTATTTCTTTTAAAAATTTATTTTTAAAAACTGTTTTAAAAAATGTTTTAATGTCACACTTACTCTATTTTTAAATAAGGATGCTTTAATTTTACATGGATGGAGCCTTAGTTTCCCTGCCGCCTGGCGCGTGTTTTGTTTGGGGGTTGCAGAGCGAAAGAAGAAGAGCACTAAATTCCTCACCTCACCTGAGTCACAGGCACAGCTGAAGAATGCTAAATAAATGGTCACTTGTGTCAGATCGTACGGTAGCGCTAACAAAGCCTTTAATCTAGCACTTGGAGGGAGCAGGCAGGCGGGGATAATTGAATCAGAGACACCGGGCTTAAGTGAGTTCCATGACGCTGGCAGCTACAAGGAAACCTTGTCTCAAAAAAAAAAATTTTTTTTTTTAATTTTCACTTTACTTTCTTTGCTTGATTTTTTTTTTTTTTAGTTGTGTTGTATTGGGTGGTGGAGATTGAACCCCAGGGCGCACGGTATTTTGTTGCAAAGCACACTCTTGCACCCTGACTACATCCCCGCACCCTCGATCAGTAGACTCAGTGACCTGTGATGGCGGCTTGTTCCGCTGGGGAGCTGGAGTAACAGATAAAATTGCAACCGGTATTGATTTCTATCTTATGTAACTTACGTTTTAATTTGTCCATGGGATAAATAACTAGTTACAATTTTGAGTCATTCGGTAGATATAACAAGTTTAAGTTTGTAGAGGAATGCTCAACTTTTTGCCCGGTGTGGTTGAACAATTTATATTGTCCTCTTGGTATAAAGCTCAGTGGGTTGTTCAAAATTGGGACTAGATACTTGCAAAAGTGCAACATCACCTACTTGTTTGACGGCATAACTGAGAACATACATGTATATCTGCAATCCCAAAACTATGACAACTTGCTATTGTATGCCTAGAATCCCTTAAAAAAATAAAAAATAAATTAAAAAAAAAAGATTAAAAAAAAAATTTCACTTTCGTCAGGAGAGTGGATTAGTTGCACGCCTTTAATACCTAGCACTTGGGAGGCAGAGACAAGAGCGGATCCTGGAATCAAGACCAGCCCTGGTTCTATTGTGGAGTTCCAGGACAGCTGAGCTACAGGGAGACCCTGGGTCTCAAAAAAAAATGTTTTTTTTTTTTATTGTTTTCATTTCTTTCTTGCTTGATTTTTTTTATTAATTTTTTTATTTATTCTGATGTTATGAATGTACTGTCTGATGCACAGTCTGTGCACCGGTGTCGTGCAAACGTCCCGGAGGTCAGAACGTGTTCTCGGTTCCCCTGGAACTGGAGGTTCTACTGGAATTGGAGCCTTGCACAGACGGTTCCTCGAAAGCCGCCATGTGGGGTATTAGGGAGCGAAAGAACCCGGGTCCTCTGTAAGAGCGGTCACGAGGCCTGTTAAACGCTAGGCTGCTTGATTTTTTTTTTCGTTAGCGAGGGGGTATAAGTTGAGTGGTGGAGAGATTGAACCCAGGCCCTTGTTTTTGCCAAGCACAAACTGCTTCACCCCTGAACTACATCCCCCACCCTCATCATAGTACTCAGTGAACTGTAGGATTCCTTTCCGCTGGGACTGGTACAGTATAAAATTGCAACCGTATTTGAGTTTCTAGTCCTATATGTAGACTATGTTTTTATTTCCATGGATAAATAACTAGTTACAGATTTGAGTCATTCGGTAAACATTTAAGTTGTAGGGAATTGCTCAACTTTTTGCCCGTAGTGTGGTTGAACAATTTATATTGTCCTCTTGGTATACAGCTCCAGCTTGCAGAGCACCTTACTCATATGTGGTTTTTCTGGTCCTTTTTAATTGAATCTTTCTACTAAGTCTGTAAAGTGTTGACTTAATATGTTGTTGTGTTTACTGTTTTTGAGATAGAGTCCTGCATTATTAACTGGGAATTACGGCATCGTTTCAGTGGTTCTTTGTTTTTATTTTAGTTATATGCCACATTATAAAGAGCTTACAAGCCCTTTTCTGGAAACGGTGCATGTGTGCACACACATATATTTTCTATCTCAGGTTGGTTCTTTTGTTCTGTCTATCGTCTATCTATTGTGTCGTTATCTATTCTGCTATCATCTCTCATCCTCTATATCATCTGATTTTATTGCATCTGCATTCTATTATCCATCTATATACTCATCGAGTCATATCGCTCTCATCTTTCTCTATCTATCTGATCTATCTTCTATCTATCATCTATCTATCTCTATCTCTAACATCTACTAGGTCACCCATCTATTCATTCACGTCTGTTATCATCTATCATCCTATCTAATCTATTCTACGTCTTTCGTTTCATGTCTATTGCTGGTGATAAAACACTTGTCCAAAAAACAACTTGGGGAAAGAAGAAGGGGTTTCTTTTTTTTTGGTCACACTTCCAGATTCCTCAAGTCCATCCATGAGAGGACGGCAGGCATGAATTCCTGGTGGGACTCTGGAGGCAGGACTAGGGAATAGGACGCCACTCAACGGCCCCCTCATTCTCTATGGCCATTTCTTTGCCGTTTCTTCTCAGTGCTCGTCGTCCTGGGCTCGGCCCGCTCGCTTCGTCTTTTTGTTTTCACTCTCTTCTTTTTTTTCCTTTCTCCCCACTCCGTTTCCCGGTTCTCCGCTTTTGTTTCTCTCCCCCCCCCCCCCCTCTCTCTTTCTTCTTTCTTTTTTTATTTTTGTTTTTTTCCTCCTCCCCGCCCCCCCTGGGCCCGCGTTGCTTCTCTCTCTTTTCTCTCTCTTCTCTTCCCCCTTGCTCTTTTTCTCTCTTCCTCCCTTCTCTCTCCTCTTTCCGCTCCGGACTAGTAGAAATGTACCTCTGACTCAAATTCAGGCTAGATTAAATCCCCTTTCTTTTAAAAATTTTTATTTATTTTTTATGTGTTATGAGTATGTTTGGTACTGTCTGCATGTAGGTTTGTTGCACCCATTTGTCGTTTGCAATGCCGCGGAGGTCAGAAGAGTGGTTAAGAGGGGGGTGTCGATTCTCCAGAACTGAGGTTTTTAAGGACAGTTCTCAGCTGCCATGTGGTGATGGGATAGATATCCGGGGGGGGGGTCTTGTGCAAAGAGCATTCGGCAGCCTCTTAACTGCCTAGCCATCTCTCCAGATCCCTCTAAGTCCCTTTCTTATTACCCTCTAGGCCCATTTGCCTAGGGATGGTGCTACCATAGTGGGCTAGATCCTGCGACATCAATTAATAATCAAACAGTCCCTACCAGGACATGGTCACTAGGCCAGGGCTCTTTTTTTGGATCTCCTCAGGCAAGGCTTTCCTCTGACACTCTGCTCACAAGCTGACAACGCTAACTACAACACTGTACATAGTGTGTGTGTATTCTCAAAATAGCTCTTCTGAAATGTTCTATGGCATCTGAACTCACAGTGGAGTGAAGCTAGCTACCATTTTACTCTATCTATATTGTACAGTTTTGTTTGTGTCTTTTTTTATTTTTTCTTTTGTATAGTATTCTTTGTGTTATATATTTAATCTTCTCAAAAGTATTTTGTCCTAATGTTTTTACTGGACAGATTGCATATTTTCCCCTCAACCCATTTTGAAAAAAAAATCCTTTCAAAACACTTGATTTAAAAAAAAAAGTCACCAACGCACACACCGTGGGTTTTGGGTTTAGTTCACTACTGTACTGGCCCAGGACGATGGAAGTTGGACCTGGGTTGCACTAATGCCAGAGATAAAAGGGTATGCTGGGTGTAGCAGGCCTAGCGTTTTGTGCTTGTCACTTCTTAAGGCCTAAAGTGCTTTGGGAATTGAAAGCATATTCCAACAGCTGACTCACAGGAATAGCACTTGTCATTCTTAGGCTAGGATTAGTGACAAGTCAGTAGACTGTGAGGACTTCTTGTATATCGGTAAGGTTTAACGAATTAAAGAAATATTTCGGAGTTACAACGTAAGTGTTTTTTTATTTTTTTTAATTCCATATCAACATATTGTGGGTTCAGGGTTTTTTAATTTGATTTTATCCGAAGATAGAGAGTTCTAGGATAACAAAAACGGTTTGTTCATCCTGGCTGAGCACGTAATCCCCTCTGGCTGTTTACACTTCAGTTAAAGAAAAGCAGGGGGGGTTTGGGTTGGGGTAGACATAGGGAAGCGGGGCGAAAGCCAAGCCAAGGAGGAGGAGGTAGGTGGACAGTGCAGGAAGGACAGGGAGGGGATGTGGGAAAGTTCAATTGTACCCTTTCTTCTTTTTCTTAGGTGGAAGAAAGGATCGCAGGTTGTAGAGCTTAGGCGGACCCCACGTTCCTAAACAGTAGTTGAGGATAGCTTTGAACTCTTAACCCTCCTACCTCCACTACCTAACAAATGGCCAGGAATCAAGATGTGCAAGCACCATTTAATTCGTGGAGTTTTGTAATATAGATTTTTTGGGGGGGTTCTTTTAAGGGGAAAGGGTTCTCCATTTCGTCTTCTTTGGGCCTATCCTGGATTCTCACAGAGGAATCTGCCAACATCTGCCTCCCATAGTGCTTAGGACTTAAAGGTCGTGTGCAACCAATGCCCCAGCTGTATGTGAATTTTTTTATTTTTATTTATTTATTTATTTATTATTTATTTATTCTATTTATTTCTTTATTATGAATGTCTTTTGTTTGCATGTAGGTCTGGCACCCGTGTCGTGCAATGCTGCGGGAGGTTAGAAGAGGTTTTGTCAGCTTCCCCTGGTGGAAACTGGAGAGCTCTCCTGGAATTGGAGTTTCAGATGGTTCTCAGCCACCATGTGGGTTTGCCTGGGGGATTGAACCCGTTTCCTCTGCAAGAGCAGTATTGCAATCTCTTAACCGCTAGGCCATCTCTGCAGCCCTTGTATATAGCATTTTATTAAATTTGGAAAATAATTAATATACCTCCGCTAGCTTAAAAAAATAAGATTCAGCGGGGCGGTGTGGTGGCGCACTGCTTTTAATCCTAGCACCTTGGGCGGCAGAGGCAGGTGGAATCTCTGTGAGTTCAAGGCCCAGTCCCCTGTGGATCTACATCGTCAGTTCCAGGCCCAGTGAGACCAAAGGGAGACCTGTCTCAAAAAAGACCAAAAAATAAATAAATAAATAATGATTTCAATTTTATACAATACAGTTTGATGGCATTTAGAACCCCTCCCCATCTGCACCTCCCACACACTTACCCACCTGCCCAATTTTATTAACTATTAAATGTCTTTTCTCTATATAATATGATATTTAATATCTACATATATCAATTATCACCATATATATAACTACACAAACACGGTATCCAGGCAGGTCTCCGAAACTCACTAATTCCTGCCCTCTCTCTCAACCCATGTAGATAGGGTCCAGGCCATTGTACCACACACTCCAGGTTTCTACCTAAAGCATCTTAAAGGGGAGAAAAAAAAAAAAAAATCATCTTCTGTTTTCTATCCTTCACAAGTCAAGTCAGGATCTATATCAGGTTTTTTGTTGTTCCCATTTTTATTGTGGATCAGCATTTGTGGTCGACCCTCTGGTCATCGAGGGCTTCCAGCTCTTGAGCAAAACCTTCTAGACTCTTTTTTTTCAAATAGTCTGGCAAGCTAGGTATGGATGGCTTATTCTGCTAACGAGAAAACAGCACCACTGAGAGGCCAAGGCCATGAAGGCTTGCTATGATTTAATAAGCCTGTGGGGCCTGAAGAGATGGCCTAGCGGCTAGAGTGCCGACTGCTTCTTGCAGAGGATGCGGGTTTGATCCCAGCACCCCACATGGTCACTAAGAACCATCTTAACTCTAGTTCCAGTTGGGAATCCGATGCCCTCTTCTGACCTCCATGGCATTGCTACGGGGGGACATGGATGCACTCACAAACCTACATCCAGGCAGTACATTCTACACATAAAAATAATAAAAATTAAAAAAAATAACTAAATAACAACAAGCCTTGTGTTCATATGTATGTTCCAGGCTAGCCTGGGCAACCGAGTGATTTCACTGTCTCTAAACAACATACACAAAACAGCAAGGCAAACATGGACTATAATAAAGTATGAACAGTGATGTGGGAAGGAGTTCAGAGTATTACAACACTCCTTCTCTTCCCCCCCCCCCCCCCCTCAACCTTGTGTTAGGAAAAAGGACCAAAAATGTATGCTCTTGCTTTAATTACCCCGGCCTGCACAAGCAAGTCCCTCCGTGTCCAGAGCTCATTGTACCCCACTGTCCCAAAGAAGCCGTTCATACCTCCTGGGGTTCTGTCTCTGTGGCCTGGAATGTCTTTTCCCAACTCCATGTAAATATAACCTGGATTTTTTCTTCTTCCCCTCCCTCTCTCTTCACCTCCCTCCTCCTATCTACCCACAGCCTTCTGACCTCAGCACACAAATTAGGTCCTCGAGAAAATCCTCCTTGAATCTTCCAGTGTAAGCAAGATTCCCCACTGTTTGCTCATGTAGCGCTTGTATTTTTTCCTCATCGATTTGCCCGACCCTCCGCTCTCCTCCCCTCCCTTTGCAACTTCTTATATGCTTTTATTATCTTCTCACGCTCTCCCTTCCTCAGAGGACTGCAGGACGCACAGGACCACCAGTCATGTGGTATTTCTCACTATGCAATACAGTAACCTGTCCATAAAAAACATGTAGCAAATCCTGCCATTGGGGGGTGTATAATGAATAAATGAATGAATACGATGTCACCAACATTAAAGACAGAAGGGGCTGGTTGAGGAGAGAGTGAGGAAGGGCAGGATGTAGAATCAGTCTTGTAACCGCAAGCTCGACTTGTGTATATTAAAATAGTTAAGTAGCAGTGTATGAAGTTAAAAGTGGCCTGTTATCTGTTCTTACGAAGCAGTTTCTTGGGGGCTGGAGAGAATGGCCTCAGCGGTTTACGGTACCACCTGCTCTAGCAGAGGACCTCTTCGACTTCCCAGCACCACATGGCAGCTAAGACACCCTCTTTAAGCAGGACTGTGGTTGGTTGGTGGGTGCAGCCTTTGATCCTAGCACTCAGGAGGCCGACGGCAGGTGAATCTCTGTTGAGGTTCACGGGCCAGCTAGTCTACAGAGAGAGTGAGTTCAGGCTAGCTGGGGCTATAGGGAGAACTGTCTCAAAAAAAAAAAAAACAAAAAACAAAAAAACAAAGAAGAAGCAGTTTCTTTTATCCAAACTAACTTGAGAATTGAACTTTAAATGAGTTGGTTAACTAACAAGTAGTTCTTCAAAGTTAAACTAACTGCATGCCTTATTAATTCCACAGTACTCAGTTCTGGGCAGTACTTCTCACTTCCTCCTTCAGAACCTTTCTCATGTGCCCCTGGCACAACAGCAGTTGCTGCAGTTTGACAATACCCACACTAATAATGTAAGTACTTCTTTTTCTATTGAAATGAGTTCATTCCTTTTGCTGACTCGGCCCATTGATGAGGTCGTAAGGTTTCATGCGTGTATCCTTCTTTACTAGGCTCTAGGCCTCCACCCTGGCTGTGTTTCTGTCTCCCTCTCCCCTTTCTATGTATACTATTGCACGACACGGGTGCACAAACTTGCATGCAGACAGCACATTCATACACATACATAAATAAAATTGATAAAAAATTAAAAAAAAAAAAAAAAGCACATCCCCTGGGGTTGGAAAGATGGCTCAGTGGCTAAGACAGCGTACTGTGCTCGCAAAAGACGTGAGTTTGGTTCCCAACACCCACATGGGGACAGCTTAGAGTGTAACTCCAGCTTTAGGGCATCTGATGCCCTCTTCTGGCCTCTGTGGGCACTGGCATTTGTGTGTACATACCCTCCCTCACATACACATACTTTTAAAAGTTTTAAACTAAATTAATTTTTTAAAGCATACTCTTATATGGCCATACACTAATCCACATAGAGAACCACAGTAGACATACAGTGTGGGACGAGAGGCAGAAATATCTGGGGTAGAGTTCATGGGTGTGGACTTTTCTAAAACACCTGAGGGCAGGCTATGCTTCTTTCAACACAAGTGTCCTCTTGGACTGCATCAGTAGAAATGCCATGGTAATAAAACAGAACATGGCTGCACTTTGCCAGTCAACACTAAGTAACAGGGCCAGGTGTCTGCACATCTTGTTCTGGTACAATTCAGAAGACCTGGATGTGCTGCTCCAGTGCACATTGTTCTGGTGTTCTCCATAGCTGGGGCTCAACGCCCCCTGCAAACTAGGCTGTGGAAATTGGAATTTGTCCTCAAAGCTGGCCATCAAAAATCTTTTCCCCTATCTTTCTGTCTTGGAGCTGGCCATAAAGAAATTATTATTTTTTTGAAAGGTAGGTTCATAAACTTATTTGTGAAGGTTCTGCCCCACACCTGAGAGGCAGGAGTGTACCTCAGAGGCCAAGGAGTGTACCTCAGAGGCCAAGGATATCCTAACAGACAGGCTCACTGGGTTTGCCAAGGTCTCTTAGCACAGATCACACTTTTTGTCTAAACACATTTTCACATAGCTGTTAGGTTTCTCTCATGCTGATGAAATACATTCTCCACAACTC
The DNA here is from genome assembly GCA_009823505.1 of Rhizomys pruinosus. Lineage (NCBI taxonomy): Eukaryota > Metazoa > Chordata > Mammalia > Rodentia > Spalacidae > Rhizomys > Rhizomys pruinosus. The sequence continues at coordinate 1,388,025 of VZQC01001550.1, read as the reverse complement.
TTCCCTCCCTCTCCCAGGAAAGGGCCTGAGAGTGCCTGCCCATGGGGGTTGGCTCTCAGAGAGGACACAGAAGCTCAGATCCTCCTCCCACAGCCCCCTAGGCGCCTCTTCATCTGCACTTTCAGCAAGAAGTCTGTGTACCATTCAAACAAATGAACCAAAGCTGAGGATGGGAACAGGAATACCGATTTATAGCCTATCAGTCAGAAGCACACACTACAATACAACACCTTCAGATCTGGGGGGCTGCCTTGGGGACACTGCCCACTTTCTGTGTTAGAGATGATATGTGTGCCAAATGTACCATGCATGGTCTCAGTTTGAACTGGTTTTCCTCTCAGTATCTACAGACAAGACTATATCCATCTACAAGAAAACAACTTAGGGAAAATTAAGAGTACATCTTCTGTGACAATTATGGAAAATCAAACTTGGAACTACAGCCCTCCAAAGAGGTGGAAGAGATAAAAAGAAGATTATAAAAAGAAAATGCTGGGGCTGAAGAGATGGCTCAGTGGTTAAGAGCACTGGCTGCTCTTACAGAGGACCTGGGTTCAATTCCCAGTACACTTATGATGGCTAACAACCATTGGTAACTACAGTTCTGGGGGATCCCATCTCCTATTCTGGTCCCTCGCACAGAGGCAGAACACTCATACACATAAAAAAATAAGTTAATTTTTTAGCCTTTTCCCTCGTTGGGCGTCTGGAGACAACATGGGTCACCAGCAGCTCTACTGGAGTCACCGCGAAAATTCGGCCAGGGCTCTCGCTCATACCGCGTCTGCTCTAACTGCCACGGTTTGACCCGGAAGTACGGGCTCAACATGTGTCGGCTGTGTTTCCAACAGTATGCTAAGGACATTGGGCTCATTAAGTTGGACTGAGCGACCTTTCCTGAATGGATTTTTCAAGACCATCTACCCAGTGAAAACTCATGATAGTTTTTATACATAAATAAAAAAATTCAGGTCCTGGGGATGGAGAGATGGCCTAGCGGTTAAGAGCACCGACTGCTCTTGCAGAGGACCCGGGTTCGATCCCCAGCATCCACATGGCGGCTGAGAACCGTCTGTAACTCCAGTTCCAGGAGAACTCTAAAAAAATATTTTTTAAAGTTCTTTAAAAAAAATAAAAAAAAGAAACGGTTGAGTTTAATAGTGTCTTTTCCTAAAATGAATTTATATATACATAGGAAGTATAGCATTTTCTTTAAAAAAATTCTTTTTTGAAGGACCTGAATTTTTAAAAAGTATTTGTTTATTTATTATTTTTCATGTGTATGAATGTACTGTCTGCATGCAGGTCTGTGCACCCGTGTCGTGCAATGCCGTGGAGGTCAGAAGAGGGTGTCGGATTCCCCTGGAACTGGAGTTCTCCTGGAACTGGAGTTACAGACGGTTCTCAGCCATCATGTGGGTGCTGGGGATCGAACCCGGGTCCTCTGCAAGAGCAGTCGGTGCTCTTAACCGCTAGGCCATCTCTCCAGCCCTCAACCATTTCTTAATATATGGATTGACCTTGGTAGATCTGCCTGATACATAACTTGGGAATATGCATATATTAGGTTCTTTTTTAAAATTTTTAATTTTTTTTATGTGTATGAATGTACTGTCTGCATGCGGGTTTGTGCACCTGCGTCGTGCAATGCCATGGAAGTTGGAAGAGGGTGTCAGATTCCCCTGGAACTGGAGTTCTCCTGGAATTGGAGTTACAGACAGTTCTCAGCCGCCATGTGGGTCCTGGGGATTGAACCTGGGTCCTCTGCAAGAGCAGTCGGTGCTCTTAACTGCTAGGCCATCTCTTCAGCCCCCCATATTAGGTTCTTAGCAAAATTTGTTTTACTTTTAAGGTGGCATAGTCAGAAAAAAACAAACAACAACAAAATAGCACAGACTGGCTAGGAAAGAAAGGCTGTGAAACCAAACCCAAATAGACTGATGCTGAAGGGCACTTATGGAAGAAGAAAGAGGATTTAATCTGTTTATTCATAATAGATAAGTAGCTAAACCATTACAGGGTTATCTGCTAATATAAGAACTTTCTAGTGATTAAAATTACCAGGTGAGGAAATTCATTTACTTGGGAAATAAGAAGGCATTTCTATGTCAGCAACTTTCAAAAGAGGTACCTATTCTATTTATTTATTATTTATTTATATTTTAATGTGTGTCTGTGTGTGTGGAGGTCAGGGGCAGCTTGTAGGAGTCAGCTCTCTCTTTCCATCACAAGGACTGAACTCAGGTTGTCAGGCTTAGTGGCAAGCACATTTATCTGTTGAGCCACCTCACTGGCCGGCAAACAGGTATCTGATTGCATAATAGGCTAGGTCAGAAGAACTCTAAAGCTGTTCCTTACATACAAATAGTTGATTTTATGAAGCATTTAGTACGCAAATTGTTTTATAATCAAGAGCATAATTGTGTTTTTTGTTGTTGTTGTTCCTGCTTGTTGTTCTTCCCAGGAGACAATAAATTCTTGGGATTTCCCACACTGATCTTGTCAATGAGAGGATCAAGGTGGTCACAGCATTCTCAGATGGGAATGCCCATAGCTAACGACACTTGGGGTTCTGACATATAGTATCTGCCTCAACTCCCAATTTCCAAGGCAGGAGCGGACTATAGACAGAATTCAATTTAGGTGGAGACTATGAATTATTCCCTCATAGTGAAACTCTCATAAAAATTCTGATACCTGCAGAGATCCTGCATGGCTGGAAAAAGCCATTCTCAAGAGCTGTGGGCTATTAAAACCCAGTGCCAGAAATGGGATACTTCATTATGGGTCATTGGTCAAGGAGGCCCCAGAGGTCCCCTAATCAACTCAAGCTCTAGACATTCTGAGCTGCCCACCAGCACTAGAGATAAATAACACCCCATTGCTGAAGACACCACATGCCGCAGATGGATGGCATAGACAAATCAATCTGAAACTGAGACGGCTACTTCTTCCATGCTGGCTAGCTTCCATAGAGCTGGACTGTGCTGTGCAGATTGCTGGAGGAGAAGATAACAACCAACCTTCCGGGAAGACATGCTCACTTGTACAATAGTGGCACTGTTGTTGTGGGGGTAACCAGCTGGTCTCTGATTAAATTTGAGATCTGATTCACAGAAGGGAATCCATGCCTAGTACTGTAAATGTGGTCCAAAAAACCCTCATGGCCAGGAAGGTCGCAGGCCCTAGAGAGGACCAGAATATTTTCTTAAGGCAAATTGATATAGTGTCCTGCTACCTTTTAAATATTTTATGTTTCTACCTATAGAAGAATGTTTTTCTCAGCCTTAATCAGAGAAGTCTCTTTTGTGTGAATGCTTGTGAATCCAGAGACTTGGGGATGCTCAGAATAACTAACTGATGAGTACCCAATCCCAAATAAGACATTTATAGCATCTTCTCTAAGGCTCGGGGAACACTGTGATAGAGGGGGAGGATAGAATTTAAGAGACAAGAGATAAGGAAAAGGGTTGCAAAAATGTCATCTCAGGGCAAGTCATAGCCACTGCAATCACAAATTCAGCGAGTACTGATATCTGCAATGGGCCCACAGTCAGGCAGGGAGGGAGGAGGGGCTCAGGGGGTCCTACCTCTCACTGCTAAAATACCTGCTACGATGAATTCAGGAAGAAGGGTAGTCATTGCCTTCAGCTGTGTACCCACTTGTGACCCCACCAGAGACCAACGGACTTCAGTTACACTGAAGGCCCTATTTAAACGAAATGGGGTCATAAACCAAACTGAAAAATAATGAATCTGGGAAAAGGGACTGGTAATGATGGGGAAAGAGGGAGAGGGATGGGAGGAAGAGTAAAGGAGGGGAAAAGAGTAACCAGAATGCATTATACACATGTATGAAATTGTCAAATAGTAGAATTTTGAAAAGACACCTGACACCAGTGTTGGTGGGGGACGCCCTAAAACCCTGGTCACACTTGTGTCTCTTTATCTGCCTGTTCTTGTCATAGATTTTATAATGACAGTGTTTTCATGGATTTTATGAGACTAGAGGATTGTCAAACTGAGTAGTCCTGAGAACTCCCAATTTTGTATAGCTAGAAGCACAGAAAGTCTAGAGAACCCTGAACTGTGGACGCCACACAGAGGATTGAGGCCCTAATGTCTGGGTCTGTGTCACTTAGTATCTGAGTTGGTGTTAGGCTAGCCGGGATTGAAACTAAATAAATATAGTAATTATATCTGCCTTAAATACTTTTATTCTAAACCAGCATTGAATACAGACATCATTCCCTCCTAACACTTCCATAGACATTCTGGGTATATATAGCTGTACATTTCAGAAAGCAATACCAGAGGCCAGGCATGGTGGCACACGCCTTTAATCCTAGCACTTGGGAGGCAGAGGCAGGAGGATCTTTTTGAGTTCAAGGCCAGCCTGGTCTACAGAGTGAGTTCCAGGACAGCTGGGGCTACAGGGAGACCCTGTCTGGAAAAGGCAAAAAAAAAAAAAGTGTTCAAAATCGCTAATAATTAAGGAAATGCAAATTAAAACTCCTTTAAGGTATTATCTCACTCTGATAAGATTGGCTAGGATCAAGAAAACAAATGATACCAAGTGCTGGAGAGGTTGTGGGGAAAGGGAAACATTCATCCATTGCTGGTGCGATATAAACTCGTACAGCCACTATGGAAAGCAGTGTGGAGAACCCTTGGAAGACTCAGAATGAGCTTGCCCCCTGACCCAGTCATGCCACTCCTGGGTATATACCCACAAGACTCATCTTACCACAGAGATACATACACAGCCATGTTTATTGCAGCTCTCTTCACAATAGCAAAGAGGTAGAACCAACCCAAGTCCCCTCAACAGACCAATGCATAGAGAAAATGTGGTANAAAAAAAAAAAAAAAAAAAAAAAAAAAGAACTCAACCTAAAGTTGAATATACACTTATGGATGGTACAGAAAAGATGAGCACATATGTGGATTGTACCTGCCAAAATAGTTAAGATACATTATCATCTCAGATATCTAATTAAAGATAATTAATAGTTCTTAGAAAAATATCAGTAAACAAGCTTAACTGTACTTTAACATGTAACTCTGTTTTTCACATTTCATATACACTGTGCCCAATCGCTTTCGTGGTGACAGTCTATATTTACTGGAGATATGTGGTACTCACCTGGCTTAATGGCTCGGCTGCACAGCTGGGGTTGCAGAAGAACTTGTAACATGGCAGGGTTGTTTAAACTTTTCATAATCTGTACCGGATTTGGCTCTGGAAGTAATCCCTTTTGATTACTGTGCATCTTCAATGTGTACAGAAATAAGCATTAGAACAAGCACAAGTGAAAATTTTAAAAGTTTTCACCCAGAAGTTCTCACTCATCTATTTTCTGTTAAACATAATTTTCTTGATATGTTCTTGTTGTACATCTTTTACCATAGCTCTTGATTAAATTGTTAGATGCTCTATCACATATATGACAAAGTCCTCACAGAATGTCTGTTCAATACCTATTGGCTTGGAAAGGACTAACTTGTTTAGTAGAACAAATCTTGTTACAAAATACAAACAGAACAATGACAAGGAAATCTGACTTTCCCAGCAAGGTGATGGCTTGCTGGCCCAATGCGAATAGTTCCGCAGTCCAGGAAGCCTTATTCACTGTGGATCTAAAGTGGAATAATGTAGGCTGATTTTCAAAAACACTTTTCTTATACTGAAAGCCCATTTCATTAACTTAATCCTTTATTTTTTTAATTTTATTTATATTTTATGTGTATGAATGTACTGTCTGCATGTAGGTTTGTGCACCCATGTTGTGCAATGCCACAGAGGTCAGAAGAGGGTGTCGGAGTCCCCTGGAACTAGAGTCAAAGACGGTTCTCAGCTGCCATGTGGGTGCTGGGAATCTAACCTGGGTCCTCTGCAAGAGCAGTCAGCGGCGCTCTTAACAACTAGGCCATCTCTCCAGCCCCAACTTAATCCTTTAATATAAAACTAAGATGAACTAGCCTTGAATACATGTAATTGCAACATTTCCTAAAAAATGTGAAATAGTACTCAGTTAATTTTTTAAAGTTTTTGATTTATTTTTCTTGTACATGTATGAGTGCTTTGTCTGCATGTATCTAAGTACATCTATGTTGTGCAATGCCCACAGAGGCCAGGAGAGGGTATCGGATCCTCTTGAACTAGAGTTGCAGACAGTCGTTTGCTACCATGTGAGTGCTGGGAACTGAATCCAAGTCCCCTGAAAGAGCAGCCAGGGCTTTTAACTGCTGGGCCATCTCTCCAGCCCCCTAGTTTTCAGCTATAAAGCAGCCTGAGGCTGCAGAGAGAGCTCAGCAGGTGAAGCACTTGCTGCACAGGCATGCGTACTAGAGTTCAGCTACCCAGAACGCACGTAAGAAAGCTGGTGGGGCCAGCAATATGGTTCAGCAAGTAAAGGTGCTTGAGTCCAAGCCCAACAACCCGAGTTCAATCCCAAGGACTCACTCACATGGTGGAGGGAGAGAATCAATACCCCAAAGTTGTCCTCTGACCTCCACAAAGCAGGCTGTGGCATACTGCCCCCCCTCCACTGTACGTACTTATGTATATTTGTAATAAAATTTAAAGTTGAGTAATCAAAAAATTTTTTTTCATTTAAAAATGCAATAAGATGGGACTAGAGAGATGGCTCAGCGGTTAAGAGCACCGACTGCTCCTGCAGAGGACCCGGGTCCAATCCCCAGCACCCACATGGCGGCTGAGAACTGTCTGTAACTCCAATTCCAGGAGAACTCCAGTTCCAGGGGAATCCGACACCCTCTTCTGACTTCCTTGGCATGGCATGACATGGGTGCACAGATCTACATGCAGACAGTACATTCATACACATAAAAAAATAAATAAAATAAAAAAATTAAAAAAATGTGATAAGATAAAAATGGAGACAAGGGGTTCCCTGCAAGCTGGCTAGCCAGAAGAGCCACATCAGAGGCAGCGTTTAGATAGAAGTGTGGGATGGGGAAGGGAAAGGGGAATATGTCTAAATTGAACTGAGAAATGATGTCTGAAATACACAAAACAGCAATAAAAGCATAAAAAAAATAAGATAGGCAGCAATCAAGGAAGCCACCTGACATCAACCTCAGGCCTCCACACGAGTAGGCATATGCACTCTCACGCATGCATGCCACAAATATGCATACATGTGCATACAAATACACACACAGGCAAAAATGCAACCTGAGACAAGTGGATTTCAATATAAAAGCAGAAGAAAAATGTGAGAAAAGAGGGAACTGACAAGGACAATTAGGTCTCTTGCCCAACCAGGTTCTAGAAAATGGAGAGGAAGAGGAATATAGATCCAAGAAGCAGACATAAAGCTCATGAGAAACCCTGTGGGGCCGGAAGGTACATGGACAGACAAGTTCCAAGAGCAAGGGGGCCTGGGTTCACAAGGGAGCGCAGCAGGGCTCCGCACTGTGACACAGCACCGCTCCCTCTACAGTGCTTTCAGGGGAGCCTGGCTCTCGTGTCAGCAGACCAAGGCAGAAAAAGGGCAGCACGGCCCACGCATAACACAGAACCAAAGAATCAGCAGCAGTGACGTGCAAGCCCACGGAGGAGAGCCGGGACCAGATAACGTTGGTGCCAGCACTGGCAGCGCCGGTCACTGAGCAATCCTTCCATCTAGCGGCCTTCTCAGCTCAGTCCCACTGCCATGGCCAAGGAAGAAGAGGGAAGCGGAGGCTAGGACACAGGGCTGGCTACACGATGCCATGCCCAGGCGCAATCAAGCATGGTGCCTGGTGTGGAGGGAAGGCCTGGAGAGAGAGGCCAGACTCTCCTTGCCTATCTTCCTTAAACCTTAACCTACAACCTGGCTTTCCCTCCAGTCTGCCCATTCCTTCTCTTACCAAGTTGTTATGGGGGAGGGGAGGTTGAACCCAGGCTCTTGAGCCCTTGCACCAACCTCTAAACACTGGCACATGAAGGAGCTGACACCCACCCCCTGGAAAAAAGGTATTTAAAGAAAACAATAACTAGACATCTAGAGAGCAGAGCCACTCAAACAAACAGGCTGGAGCACACGTGAGACAGAAAGCAGAAGCAAGGGACAGGAAGCAGGAGAAATGCCAAGCAAGCCTGACCAATCTCTAGGGAAGACAAATAGATAGCCAAAAAAAGATGGTGTACTTTTATTAGTTATGAGCGAGGACTCAGTGGTAAAGAAGATCCAGGGGGAAATACTGGCTTGAAAAACATACACGAAGACAGAGAAAAGCAGCCCTTGCTCAGAATAAACAGCATTATTGCATACATTTGTATTAATATCTCTATTCTATAGATTAAAAACTTCAGAAACTTGGGGCTGGAGAGACGGCTTAGTGGTTAAGAGCCCCGACGGCTTTTGCAGAGGACCTAAGTTTGATTCCCAGCACCCACATGGCGGCTAAGAACCATCTTTACTTTAAGCTGGGTGTGGTGGCGCATGCCTTTAATCCTAGCACTTGGGAGGCAGAGGCAGGCGGATCTCTGTGAGTTCAAGGCCAGCCTGGTCTACAGAGTGAGTTCCAGGCCAGCTGGGGCTATAGGAAGACCCTGTCTCAAACAAACAAACAAACAAACAAACAAACAAAACAAAAAACAAAACCAACAAACCTCAGAAACTCATAAGGCATTATTCTTTATCTGTATTCTGTGCTTTAACAGGCTGACTAAATAGAACATATGATTAAAAACAAAATACAGGGCCAAAAGTTCAGGTTAAAGAAATGGAAAAAGCGGCCGGGCGTGGTGGCGCACGCCTTTAATCCTAGCACTTGGGAGGCAGAGGCAGGCGGATCTTTGTGAGTTCAAGGCCAGCCTGGTCTACAGAGTGAGTTCCAGGACAGCTGGAGCTATAGGGAGACCCTGTCTCAAAAAGACCAAAAAAGAAAAAAAAAAAAAAAAAAGAAATGGAAAAGCAAGCAAAATAAATAAAAGCAACATCAAGGTGTCAGGCAGACTTGACGCTTCGTGCTCTCCACCAGGGGCCCACTGGAGAGGAACTATGAGGTCATCTCTGTATACGCAGTAGCCACAAATTCTGCACTATTGAGTGACTAAGAAACCACGAGGGCGGGGGGGGGGGGGGTTCATTTGGTATCCTAAGTATGATGCCAAAGAAAATTCAGACCTAGGCAACTTTTGGCATGAAATTTTAAAACACCAAGGAATATACTGAAAAACATAAAAAGAAAACCACAGTGTTGTTGAAAGCTTTCACTGAGATCATATCTCCAAAGGAATAAGGTGCCAATTACAATCAGCTTCTTTCTCAAAACACTAGATTCAAAGAGACACATGAACTATGTTTCCAAAGTGTTGATGGGGGGGAATCCTCTGAACTTAGATTTATATATTCTGGTAGGCTAGTATTTAAGTATCCAAAAGAAAATAAAAATGTTCAAGCTATAAACATTCTGGAGAAGGTTTTTATTTTTATTTTTATAATTCTTAAAAGCACTGTATTTCTAATGTGGGTAAGTGCATGTGAGTGCACGGTGCCTGCAGAGCAGAGATGTTGGAACTCTCCTGCAGCTGGAGTGTGAGCCTCCTGCATGTGGGTGCTAGGAATCAAATTCCTCAAACTTCTATCCCTGCAAGGATAGTATACACTCCTAACTGCTGGGCTATCTTTTCAGTCCCAGATTTGGAAAAAAAAATTTACACATGAGTGCCTTCATTCAAACCCCCTGGAGGAAGTATCCCAGAGAACATGAAATGCAAGGCAGTACGATGTGCTACAGAGAAACTGAAGTACATAGTGCCATACTGCTAATCTTACTTATAAAAGCTAGACAGGTAAGGGGAGAGAGGAGAGATAATAAATACCTAGCTGAAGGAAAAAAAAACAAAACCTGAGGGAATCATACTAGTCTGAAATTATACATGCACATAAATATCTCTACATAAGTCCGTGTGCAAAGCTAAAGGCTATATAACATACCAGACAGGAGAAACCTTCCTTTGAGTTGTTGGCCAGGGTAGTCCAAGAAACTCACAAAATCTACATAGGATATTTCTACGGGCCTTGTAGCTTCCCCAGAACCTGAAGCCAAGACAGTATCGCTGAAGACAGGATATCAGTTTTGGAGACTGGATTTGGAGCATGGAGCTGGAACAGACATGAAAGCCACTTCCCCTGAAGCGCCAGGTCTCAGCATTGGAGAGCGCTGTGCAACCCACTAAGAGAGATACATCGATCAATGGCCCAACACCAGCTTTAAGACCAAATATCCACATAATGACGCAGCACAGCATAGGACATGGCTGAAGATATGGCCACTTTTATCTTGGATATCAACAGCTATCTAATTGGACTTAAAGACTCTCAGTGGGGAGGAAACTAATGTGAGTATCGTAAACAGAGCCAGAACACACAACTGGAGGGGTCATGGATCTTAGAGAAATCCCCAAAGCTGACAAATCCCTAGGCGAACGATAACATCTCACTAACTACAAAAAGGTATCCTTATATCACAAGACAAATATCTCAGACACCATCAGTAAAGAAGTTTATCTTGCACCAGATGAAGAATAGTGCAGAGTCCCAACAACTGGACACACACAGACTATGGTTTGTGAATTGTTCATGCCTATAACAACACATCTACATGCAACCTCTACAACCTAAGGCCACAACATAGAAAGGGACACGAGGAATTAACCTTAACTGTCATTTAAAGAAGCTCCTCATGCACAGTAGGCCAGGAACTCAAAAGGGCACGAAATGGCCAAACCTTGGAGCGATTAGGAGTCTGCAAGTGTGGGTTCATGGAGCAAGTCGCATATATTCAGCTTCACCCACCAGGCTGTCACCCACCCATTGGGAAGAGTGGGGCAGAAAGATTGTAGAGAGGGAGGTGATGCAAGACCAAATGAATGAATCTACAAATGCTCATGGGACCCTGTTCATATGAACCTACAGGCACTGGGTAGTCAGCATACGGCAAGACCCATGCACTCAAGCGGACAAAAACCCAGCACGGAACTGAGAAATGGGAGAGAAAGCCCAACTTGGCTGATGTGGAAATATTGGCAGCTGATTAGAGTTGGGTGGGGAAGAACCAGATTTTTTTTTTTTTTTTTGGTCTTTCGAGACAGGGTCTCTCTGTAGCCCCAGCGTACCTGGAACTCACTCTCTAGACAGGCTTGCGCTTGAACTCACAAAGATCCACCTGCCGCTGCCTCCGAAGTGCTAGGATTAAAGCTGTGCGCCACCACGCACAGCTCCAGCCTTCTTAAACGAGGCTCCTGATAGGCTGACTAGAACAAGGATGAGCTCGTCAGAGGAATGGCCAGGGAAGAGTATTTTGGCACAATAGACCCTAACAAAATGGGAAAGACCACGTATGAGCCTTCGCAGGGTGAGTGGGGCTTGGAGAATGTGCCAGTGGAAAACGTGCATTAGGAATGGCAATTTAGGGACTGACTGAAAATATATGTATGAATTACACAGAAGTTCAAAAAAAGAATAAAACAGGGGCTGGAGGAGATGGCTAGTGGTTAAGAGATGCACTGCTCTGCAGAGGAACCCGGGTTCGATCCCCAGCACACCAATGGCAGGCTGAGAAAACCGTCTAGTAAACTTCCAGGACAGTTCCAGGGGAATCTTGATACCTCTTCTGACCTCCGCGGCATTGCATGACACAGGCACAAACCTGATGCAGACAGTACATTCATACACATAATTACGAAAATACAAATAAATTAAAAAAACATAATAAAACACTGGATCCATTGGTCTGTCACCCCCTAAGAAGCATACCTCAGCATCAATGATCCACATCACCTTGGGACAAAGAGGATGGGAAAAAGGTATTCCCAAGGGCCAACGAACTAAGAAATAAGTCAGATGTGGATATTTCTACTATCTGACAAGATGGATTTCAAAATAGTCAGAAGATATAGGGAAGGGCACCATACTCATTAAAGGAAAAATATACTACAGAAGGATATTCAATTCTAAACATATCATGTTCCATACACAGGGGCACCCAATTCCATTTAAAACAGACCTCTTCTGACCTCTCCGTCGGCATTGCACGACATGGGTGCACAACCTACACGCAGACAGTCACTCATACACCTACAAAAAAAAAAACACAAAAAAACAAAAACGTTCTTAGATCTAAAACACACACTGATACAATCATAGTGGGGTGGAATGATTTCATTAACCCACTTACCAATAGGGACGGGCAAGCAGACAAAAACAATAAGAAACCTGGAGTTAAATGACATAATAAATCAGCAAAACATATATCATGTGGCTTTCCTTTATGCCAATAACAAACACGACAAAAAGGAAATAAGGAAATAAATCCATTCAAATACCTTCAAAATACCAGGAAGAAAAACCAATCAGAGAGCTGAAAAACAATGAAAATTTTAAGACAATTGAAAAATAGAAACTGAGACACTAGAAGATGAAAAGGTCGCCTAAGTTTATGGATTGGCATATATTAATATTGTGAAAATGAGATATGTTGCTAAAAGTGACCTACAGATTCTAGTGCTATTCTTCATACAAAATTCTGATGACATTCTTTACAGAATCAGAAAAAAAATATCATAAAATCCACGTGGAAGTACAAAACTCTGAACAGCCAGAGTTATCCTAAGTAGAAACAGCAATGCAGGAGGCATCGCAATCCTTGATCTCAAACTATACTACAGAACCACAGTGACAAAAACTTATATGTTACTGGCACAAAGACAAACACGTAAACCAGAAATAAACCCACAGAAAACTGTCAAAAACATACATTGGCACTTGGGAGGCAGATGGACAGGTGGATCTCTAAGTTTGAGGCCAGCCTGTTCTAACACAGTGAGGTCTAGGTCGCCAGGGCTTTGTAACAAGACACTGTATCAATATTAAACAAAATCAAACAAAAACACACTGGGAAAAAGACAGCTTCAACAAACTGTGCTTGGAAACTGGATCTCCACATGCAAAAGAATGAACTAGAGTCTTATTTCTCACCCAGCACAAAATTAACAATAGTTAACAATATATTAATGATCTTAATGTGAGAACTGAAACTCTGTAACTACTAGAAAGAGCATAGAGAAAAAAACACTAGAGGAACAGGGAAAGACTTTCTGAAAGGAAGAAACGGGAAGTTAATCTAAGAACTGACGAGTGGAATTGCACAAAATTCAAAGAGAACAACCTGCATAGTAAAGAGACACATGACCCGATGCAGAAAATATTTGTCAATAATACATCAAAGAGTGTCTATAATCTATAAAGAACTACAAAAAACTTTTTGGCTTTATCCACTCCCAAGTCTCCCCAATTTTAAATTTAAGTAATCAGTAAAACAGGACATGAACTGAACAGAGTTATTAAGGAAAGAAATACAAATGGCCAAAATAAATTAGTATCCTTAGTCCATCAGGGAACTACAAATGAAAAAAACAGATATGAGAGCATCTAACCCAGTCTTGAATGGCTATTATCAAGAAAACCAATGATAAATAAAACAGCTGGCAAGGACGTGGGAAGAGGCGGACCCACTGCTCCTTATAGCCTTGCTGCGAAATATGAACACTGGTGCAGCCACATGGAAAAGCATAGAGGTTCTCACAAGAACTAAAACAGAGCCAGGCGTGGTGATCCCACCTTAAATCCCAGCACTTCGGGAGGCAGAGGCGGTGGATCTCTGTAAGTTCAAGCCAGCCTGGTCTAAGAGCAAGTTCCAGGCTAGTGGGGGCTACAGGGAGACTATGTCGTCAAAAACAAAGAAAAAAATAAATATAAAAATAAAACCTAAAAACAGCTGGGTATGGTGGCATGCACCTTTAATTCNCAATAAAGCCAAAAACCAAAAACCAAAGATGGTTGTTGTACTTTTATTTCCCGTATGAGCGCAAGCTGAAGGGATCTCGCTCCAGTGGTTTACCTTAAACCCTCTCCTCAGTGGTAAAGAAGATCCAGGGGGAAATACTGGCTTGAAAAACAACACAAGACAGAGGAAAAAAGCAGCCCTTGCTCAGAATAAACAGCATTATTGCATACATTTGTATTAATATCTCTATTTCTATAGATTAAAAAACTAAAAACTTTGGGGCTGGAGAGACGGCTTAGTGGTTAAGAGCCCCGACGCTTTTGCAGAGGACCTAAAGTTTGATTCCCAGTGCACCCACATGGCGGCTAAGAACCATCTTTACTTTAAGCTGGGTGTGGTGGGCAGCATGCCTTTAATCCTAGCACTTTGGGAGGCAGAGGCAGGCGGATTCTCTGTGAGTTCAAGGCCAGCTGGTCTACAAGAGTGAGTTCCAGGCCAGCGGGGCTATAGGAAGACCCTGTCTCAAACAAACAACAAAACAAACAAAAAAAACAAAAAAAAAACAAAACCAACAAACAAAAATCATAAGGCATGTATTCTTTATCTGTATTCTGTGCTTTAATTAAAAAAAAAAATAGCATAAAAACAAAATACAGGGCCAAAAGTTCAGGTTAAAGAAATGGAAAAAGCGGCCCGGGCGTGGTGTGCGCACGCCTTTAATCTAGCACTTGGGAGGCAAGAGGCGGATCTTTGTGAGTTTCAAGGCCAGCCTGGTCTACAGAGTGAGTTCCAGGACAAGCTGGAGCTATAGGAGACCCTGTTCAAAGACCAAAAAAAAAAAAAAAAAAAAAAAAAGAAATGGAAAAAAGCACAGCAAAATAAATAAAAGCAACATCAAGGTGTCAGGCAGACTTGGCGTTCGTGCTCTCCACCAGGGGCCCACTGGAGAGGAACTATGGCGGTCATCTCTGTATACGCATCGTAGCCACAAATTCTGCACTATTGGAGTGGACTAAGAAACGCACAGGGCGGGGGGGGGGGGGTCATTTGGTATCCTAAGTATGATGCCAAAGAAAACAGACCTAGGCAACTTTTGGCATGAAATTTTAAAACACCAAGGAATATACTGAAAAACATAAAAAAGAAAACCACAGTGTTGTTGAAAGCTTTCACTGAGATCATATCTCCAAAGGAATAAGGTGCCAATTACAATCAGCTTCTTTCTCAAAACACTAGATTCAAAGAGACAATGAACTAATGTTTCCAAAGTGTTGAGGGGGGGAATCCTCTGAACTTAGATTTATATATTCTGGTAGGCTAGTATTTAAGTATCCAAAAGAAATAAAAATGTTCCAAGCTATAAACATTCTGAGAAGGTTTTAAATTTTTATTTTTATTAATTCTTAAAATCATGTATTTCTATGTGGGTAAGTGCATGTGAGTGCAGGTGCCTGCAGAGCCCAGAGGTGTTGGAACTCCCTGCAGCTGGAGGTGTGAGCCACCTGACATGGGTGCTAGGAATCAAATTCCTCAAACTTCTATCCCTGCAAGGATAGTATACACTCCTAACTGCTGGGCTATCTTTTCAGTCCCAGATTTGGAAAAAAAAATTTTACCACATGAGTGCCTTCATTCAAACCCCCTGGAGGAAGTATCCCAGAGAACATGAAATGCAAGGCAGTACGATGTGCTACAGAGAAACTGAAGTACATAGTGCCATACTGCTAATCTTACTTATAAAAGCTAGACAGGTAAGGGGAGAGAGGAGAGATAAATAATACCTAGCTGAAGGAAAAAAAAACAAACCCTGAGGGAATCATATTAGTCTGACAATTACACATACAATATCTCTACATAAGTCCGTGTGCAAAGCTAAAGGCTATATAACATACCAGACAGGAGAAACCTTCCTTTGAGTTGTTGGCCAGGGTAGTCCAAGAAACTCCTAAAATTACATAGGATATTTCTACGGGCCTTGATTGCTTCCCAGAACCTGAAGCCAAGACAGTATCGCTGAAGACAGGACATACTTCGGAGACTGGATTTGGAGCAATGGAGCTGGAACAGACATGAAAGCCACTTCCCCTGAACGCCAGGTCTCAGCATTGGAGAGCGCTGTGCAACCCACTAAGAGAGAACATCGATCAATGGCCCAACACCAGCTTTAAGACCAAATATCCACATCAATGACCAGCACAGCATAGGACACTGGTGAAGAAGTGGCACTTTTATCTTGTTGGCAATCAGAATTGGACTTAAAGACTACTCAGTGGGAGGAAACTCATGTGTAGTATCGTAAACAGAGCCAGAACACACAACTGGAGGGGTCATGGATCTTAGAGAAATCCCCAAAGCTGACAAATCCCTAGGCGAAGATAACATCTCACTAACTACAAAAGAGGTATCCTTATATCACAGACAAATATCTCAGACACCACTCAGTAAAGAAGTTTATCTTGCACCAGATGAAGAATAGTACAGAGTCCCACAACTGGACACACACAGATATGGTCTGTGAATTGTTCATGCCTAAACAACACATCTACAATGCAACCTCTACACCTAAGGCCCACAAAACAGAAAAAGGAGCCAGGAGGACATTAACCTATTAACTCTCATTAAAGAAGCTCCTCCATGCAACAGTAGGCCAGGAACTCAAAAGGGCACGAATGGCCAAACCTTGGAGAGTAGGAGTCTACAGAGTGTGGGTCCATGGACAAGTCGCATATATTCAGCTTCACCCACCCAGGGCTTCACCCACCCATTGCAGAAGAGTGGGCAGAAAGATTGTAAGAGGGAGGTGATGCAAGACCAAATAGAAATGAATCCTACAAGCTCCTGGGACCCTGTTCATATGAACCTACGGCACTGGAGTCAGCATACGCAAGACCCATGCAAGCTCAGCGGACAAAAACCCAGCACGGAACTGCAGAAATGGGTAGCAGAGCCCAACTTGGCTGATGAAATATTGGCAGCTGATTAGAGTTGGGTGAGGAAGAACCAGTATTTTTTTTTTTTTTTTTTGGTCTTTTCGAGACAGGGTCTCCTTGTAGCCCCAGCTGTCCTGGAACTCACTCTATAGACCAGGCTGGCCTTGAACTCACAAAGATCCACCTGCCGCTGCCTCCCAAGTGCTAGGATTAAAGGCGTGCGCCACCACGCCCAGCTCCAGCCTTCTTTAAAAGAGGGACTCCTGATAGGCTGACTAGAAGTCAGAGGATGAGCTGTCACGAGGAATGGCCAGGGAGAGTAATTTGGCACAATAGACCCTAACACGAATGACAGACCGTATGAGCTCCAGGGGAGGGGGCTGTGGAGAAGTGTGCCAGTGGAAAAGTGCATAGGAAGGCAATTCAGACTGACTGAAAAATTATGTATGAATTACACAGAAGTTCAATAAAAAAATAAAACAGGGGCTGGAGAGATGGCCTAGTGGTTAAGAGTGCTGACTGCTCTTGCAGAGAACCCGGGTTCGATCCCCAGCACCCACATGGCGGCTGAAAACCGTCTGTAACTCCAGTTCCAGGGGAATCTGATACCCTCTTCTGACCTCCGCGGCATTGCATGACACAGTGCACAAACCTGCATGCAGACAGTACATTCATACACATACGAAAATAAATAAAAATTAAAAAAAAATAATAAAACAGGATCCATTGGTCTGTCACCCCCTAAGAAGCATACCTCAGCATCAATGATCCACATCACCTTGGGACAAAAGGATGGAAAAAGGTATTCCAAGCCAACAGAACTAAGAAATAAGCAGATGTGGATATTCTACTATCTGACAAGATGGATTTCAAACTAGTCAGAAGATATAGGGAAGGGCACCATACTCATTAAAGGAAAAATATACTAAGAAGATATTTCAATTCTAAACATATATGTTCCATACACAGGGGCACCCAATTCCATTTAAAAACAGACCCTCTTCTGACCTCCGCGGCATTGCACGACATGGGTGCACAAACCTACACGCAGACAGTACACTCATACACATACAAAAAAAAAAAACACAAAAAAACAAAACTCTCTTAGATCTAAAATCACACACTGATACAACATAGTGGTGGTGGATGATTTCATTAACCCACTTACCAATAGACAGGGCAAGCAGACAAAAACTAAGAAACCCTGGAGTTAAATGACATAATAAATCAGCAAACATATATCTGTAGGCTTCCTTTATGCCAATAACAAACACGACAATAAAGAAATAAGGAAATAAATCCCATTCATACTACCTTCAAAAATACCTAGGAAGAAACCTAATCAGAGAGCTGAAAAACAATGAAAATTTTAAGACATTGAGGAAAGAAACTGAAGACACTAGAAGATGAAAAGGTCGCCTAAGTTTATGGATTGGCATAATTAATATTGTGAAAATGAGAATGTTGCTAAAAGTGACCTACAGATTCAGTGCTATTCTCATCAAAATTCTGATGACATTCTTTACAGAATCAGAAAAAAAATATCATAAAATCCACGTGGAAGTACAAAACTCTGAACAGCCAGAGTTATCCTAAGTAGAAACAGCAATGCAGGAGGCATCGCAATCCTTGATCTCAAACTATACTACAGAGCCACAGTAACAAAAACTATATGTTACTGGCACAAAGACAAACACGTAAACCAGAAATAAACCCACAGAAAACTGTCAAAAACATACATTGGCACTTGGGAGGCAGAGACAGGTGGATCTCTGAGTTTGAGGCCAGCCTGTTCTACACAGTGAGGTCTAGGTCGCCAGGGCTTTGTAACAAGACACTGTATCAATATTAAACAAAATCAAACAAAAACACACTGGGAAAAAAGACAGCTTCAACAAACTGTGCTTGGAAACTGGATCTCCACATGCAAAAGAATGAACTAGAGTCTTATTTCTCACCCAGCACAAAATTAACAATAGTTAACAATATATTAATGATCTTAATGTGAGACCTGAAACTCTGTAACTACTAGAGAAAGCATAGAGAAAAAAACACTAGAGGAACAGGGAAAGACTTTCTGAAAGGAAGAAACGGGAAGTTAATCTAAGAACTGACGAGTGGAATTGCACAAAATTCAAAGAGAACAACCTGCATAGTAAAGAGACACATGACCCGATGCAGAAAATATTTGTCAATAATACATCAAAGAGTGTCTATAATCTATAAAGAACTACAAAAACTTAATACCCCAAGTCTCCAAACTAATCAGTAAACAGACATGAACTGAACAGAGTTATTAAGGAAAGAAATACAAATGGCCAATGAATATTCAGTATCCTTAGCCATCAGGGAACTACAAATTGAAACAGATATGAGATGCCATCTCAACCCAGTCTGAATGGCTATTATCAAGAAAACCAATGATAAAACAGCTGGCAAGGACGTGGGAAGAGGCGGACCCACTGCTCCTTATAGCTTGCTGCTGAGAATATAAACTGGTGCAGCCACAATGGAAATAAGCATAGAGGTTCCTCAAAAACTAAAACTAGCCAGGCGTGGTAGCACACACCTTTAATCCCAGCACTTGGGAGGCAGAGGCAGGTGGATCTCTGTGAGTTCAAGGCCAGCCTGGTCTACAGAGCAAGTTCCAGGCTAGCTGGGGCTACAGGGAGACCTTGTCTCAAAAACAGCAAAAAATAAATAATAAAATAAAACCTAAAACTAGCTGGGTATGGTGGCATGCACCTTTAATTCCAGCACTCAGGAGGTAGAGGCAGATTTCTGTGAGTTCCAGGCCAGCTGTGGCTACAGGGAGACCCTGTCTCAAAATGAAAAACAAAAACAAAACCTAAATCCAGAAGAGCTACATATGAGCCAGATATGCCACTCTTGGGGATATATGAAGGACTGCAAGTCCACAGACCACAGAAATACTTCCACAGTTCTGTTTATTCACACTCCCGTTTGTTTATTCATACTCCCGATTATCCCCACACCCGATTATTCACACTCCTTTTATTCACACTCCCGTTTATTCACACACCTGATTATTCACACTATTTATTCACGCTCCTGACTATTTACACTCCTGACTATTCACACTCCCGACTATTCACACTCCCGATTATTCACACTCCTGATTATTCACACTCCTGTTTATTCACACTCCTGATTATTCACACTCCTGTTTAGTCACACTCCTGATTATTCACACTCCTGTTTAGTCACACTCCTGATTATTCACACTCCTGTTTAGTCACACTCCTGTTTGTTCACACTCCTGATTATTCACACTCCTGATTATTCACACTCCTGTTTATTCACACTCCTGATTATTCACACTCCTGATTATTCACACTCCCGATTATTCGCACTCCTGTTTATTCGCACTCCTGATTATTCACACTCCTGTTTAGTCACACTCCTGATTATTCACACTCCTGTTTAGTCACACTCCCGATTATTCACACTCCTGTTTATTCACACTCCTGATTATTCACACTCCTGTTTATTCACACTCCTGTTTATTCACACTCCTGTTTATTCCTTAGCTAGTCACAGAAGCCAAGTTATGAAACCAACCTAAATACACTGACAATGGATGGAGGGATAAAAAGAATGTGGTTCATACACACAACAAGACTGCATTGTGGGGGGCTGGAGAGATGGCCTAGTGGTTAAGAGCACCGACTGCTCTTGCAGAGGACCCGGGTTCGATCCCCAGCACCCACATGGCGGCTGAGAACCGTCTGTAACTCCAATTCCAGGAGAACTCCAGTTCCAGGGGAATCTGACGCCCTCTTCTGACCTCCGCGGCATTGCACAACACGAGTGCACAGACCTACACGCAGACAATACATTCATACACATAAATAAAGAAATTAAAAAAAATTAAAAAAAAAGACTGCATTGTGCTCTACAGAAGAATGAAATTATGATATTTTTGGAAAAATGGATGGGACTGGAGATTATTTTGTTACAAAAACCAGACCAGATTCAGACAAATACTGTATCTTCTCTCATGTGGAATGCTCGTTTAAATATACAGACATATATTTATACCTATGAAATATGAAAGACATGAAGGTACAGAGGGGAGTCTAAGAGGGAGGAGGGTGGAAAGGGGGGAGAGGGGAACGAGAATAAAGGAATATGAAGGGTGCAAAAGGAGGTGGGGGCTATTAGACGGGAGGAGGGGGCAGCCAGAAAGGGGGGGATGAACACAGAGTGCAAAGTACAATGAAATATGAAATGTTTCAGTGAAGTCTGTTTCTTGGAATGCTAGCCAAAGAACTAAATAGAAGAGGGCAAGAAAAAGCTGGTCTTTGAGAATGTGTTCTTTTTTTTTTTTCACATAAATTTATTTATTTATTTATTTTTAACAAATCTAGACCCGTGTTCCCGCTCATTCCCCCACCCCGCCAGAGCTCATGCATTCTGCCACACATGCTTTCCATCTCTTAGTCATTCTCAATATTTTCCATGGGGAAGTTGACTGTTTTGAGCAGAAGTTCATTGTTTCAGTCAGTTCTTTGATGCGGAGAATGTGATCTAAAAGGAGTTATGTCCCTGACAATAATTTGTCATAAGACTCCCCGTGACAGCTTTAGTCTCACTTGTTACAAATAAAATGAAGGGCTCTGCCTGGAGTCCCATCTCCTGAAGGATCTACAACAATACAAAGCAACAGAAATCACCATAAAGACATGGGTATAGGGCTGGAGAGATGGCCTAGAGGTTAAGAGCGCCAACTGCCCTTGCAGAGGACCCAGGTTCAATCCCCAGCACCCACATGGCAGCTGAGAACCGTCTGTAACTCCAATTCCAGGAGAACTCCAGTTCCAGGGGAATCCGATACCCTCTTCTGACCTCCGGGGCACTGCACGACATGGGTGGACAAACCTACATGCAGACAGAACATTCATACACATACAAAAATAAATAAAATAAAAAGACATGGTATTTCCCATGATTATATAATCAGCCAGGCTCTGCATCCCCATGCTCAATTTAATGTCGTGTGTGTGTGTGTTTCCATTTTGTCCACATATATGTAAGTGTACCATCTATCTGCAATGCCCATGGAGGTCAGAAGAGAGTGTCAGATCCCCAGTGGTTCTTAGCTGCCATGTGGATGCTGGGAATGGAACCTGGTCCTCTGCAAGAGCAGCCAGTGTCCTGATCTCTGAGCCACCTCTCCAGCCCCTGCTCACTTTACTGTCGTGTCAGCAACTGGGACTTGGGGCACCTGCACAGGTGCAAAGCTATGTGATTACTGGTAGGTGATAGTTCTAATAGCTATTGGCTCATTTGGAAGTGGTATTTACATTTAATTTACAAATGTCAAAAGAAATTCCTGAGTTGCTATAAAATGAAAAAAATATATTAATGTAAGTTTTGAGCTTAAAAGGGAATCATAGGAAAACCTGAAACATCCCCAATTTAATATTTATGACATGTAAGTGCAGCATTTGTTAGAAGTAAACCTCCTGTAAAGGTATGTGTATGTGTATTTAGTTTTTGATATAGGGTCTTGATATACAGCTCTGGTTGGAACTCACTATGTAGCACAGGCTGGCCTCAAACTCGTGGCAATCCTCCTGCTTCAGCTTCCAAATGCCAGGCTTACTGTACCATCACATCAGCCTATAAATACATTTAACATAAAACAAAATTGAAAAAAGAAGAGCAGGGGTTGGGATGTAACTGAGTGACAGAGCACCTACGCATCATGAAAGAGACCCTGGGTGCCACCCCAGTGCCAAAAAAAGGAAAACTAGAGGTAAGCACTGATATGTATAAAGATAGGGAAAATAACCCATCCCCCAGTCAAAAAAAGTAAATGTAATACAGAAACAAGAAAAACTATAAAGATAATAGGCAGAAATAAGTGAAAGAGAAATTCAGAAAGGGTAAGGAAAACAAAAGCTGTTACTCTCAAAGAAAGAAAAAAACAACCACTCTTTCCTAATGCTGAAGAAAGCAGAAAAGAAAATGCAAATTATACAGAATGAAAATGAGGAAAATATGTGTGACACACGAAAAATGATAAGAGGTTATAAGTCTGTGCATATCAAATGTTGAAAGCTCAGATGAGAGGGATAAATCTGTGTATTATAATTAAATGTCAACTATGGCACAGAAACACAGGAAGCATAGATAGCCACGGATGAAAATTAGGGTTAATCAAAGACTCCTTTTCGGGGCTTCTCCTGGCCAAGCATTGCGGTGAGAGGGAAATGAAGATTTGAAATGGTAACCATGGGTCCTGGGTATCTGAGAAACTGTGTAGTTATAAAAGCCTCTATCTAAGGGTTTGCTTCAGAAAAAGACAAGCTACTTACAGCAGGTGGGAGGGGGCTGTTGGAGCAGCAAGGAAAGCCAGGCAGGAAGCAGAGGACCAAGAGTCACTGAGGCAGTGGACACAGTCAGGGGCAACGGGAGGTATGAGCTGCCCACGAGAGGAGAGGGGTTGTTCTAGTTTGCCTCCAATTACTGTCGAAACACTCTGACCAGTACCAATTTGGGGAGGAAAGGGATCATTTTACATCTCCTGGGTCATGGTTCATCACTGAGGAGCCCAAGGTAGGAACTCAGTGCAGGAACCTGGAGGCACAGGCCATGGAGGAACACTGCTTACTGGCTTCTCCTCTGGCCCATGCTCAGCCTGCTTTTTTATACAATACAGGACAACCTGCCCAGGGGTGGCACCACCCACAGTGGGCTGGGCCCTCCCACATCACTCAACAATCAAGAAAATTGCCCTCCAGACCTGGCCACAGGCCAGTCCAATGAAGGAAATTCCGCAATTGAGGCTCCCTCAATCCAGGAGTGTCAAGTTGACAACTAAGCTATCCAGCACAGGGGTATTACACAGGTTACATCTCTAACCATGTACATCTTATCTTGGGCAACAAGTAAATATTTGTGTAGTGAATGCTACTGATGAGAAGAAAGCAAGGAGTGAGGGCAGGAGAAGAATGCTGAATCACTGAGTCCAACACCCAGAATGTCTTGGTTTGTTCAGCCTACAGTGCCTATCCAGCCCTGCTCCTTAGGGTCACCAGCTTTAGCGAAGAAAAACACAGGATGTTCAGTTAAACTTGGAATTCAGATAAAAAATGAATAATTCTTAATAGGAGTATGTCTCATGCAAAATCTGTATTTATTTGGCAACCCTATCCTCCACCCCCATCAACACATGTCAATATCTCATCCATTCCTTCTTAATGTCACGCTCAAATGTCATCTTTGTCATGAAGGTTGGCCCAATAATTTCAAAACCATATCCTTTCCTTTATTGAATCATGAGATATGTAACAATGCTGAGGTAAAAACTGTGAAGAAGGTATAGTCCCACGTCTGATGGACTTCCAGGCTAGAGAAGTCAAAGGAGGAGAAAGACTGTCACAGGAAAGAGGTACTCAGTGGCCTGTGAGCAGAAACGAGGCTGATGTCTTCCACAACTTGGACTGAGGATTCTCACAGCATGAACACCTCTGTAAGAACTTATTCCACTCAAAATTTACAGCAGATAGCGACTCAAATATTTGCTGAATGAAGGAAATTCCTTCCAAAATTTCTTGAGATGGCAGCTGGGAGACGGCTTGGTAGATAACACTTGTAGCACGAGAAGTGAAGTTTGGATCCCCGGGATCTCTGTAAGAGCTGGGCAGGTATGACCGCCACCTTTAATTCCAGCAACTAGGAGACAGAGACAAGGGACCCCCAGGGGAAGCTGGCTAGCAAGACTAGCCAGATTGGGGAGCTCTGGGATCAGTAAGACCTTCCTTGCCTTTTTTTTTGGTCTTTTCAAGACAGGGTCTCCCTGTAGCTCCAGCTGTCCTGGAACTCACTCTGTAGACCAGGCTGGCCTTAAACTCACAAAGATCTGCCTGCCTGCTAGGATTAAAGGCGTGCGCCACCACGCCCGGCTAGACCTTGCCTTTTTAAATAAAGTGGGGACATTCAACATCAGCCTTGGAGCCACAACATATCCACACATGTACACTTGCACATGTGCACGTACAATTGTACACATTTACCCACATACATGAACACATACATACACAAAAAATTACTCGATATGAATACATTCTAGTAAATTCTTTCTCCTCTCTTTTTCTTTCAACATCTGCTTTGATTTTATAAACATAAGACTTGGCCAACTTAAGCAGAAATTCTTTATTATTTTTTTTTTAAAGCTGAGGGATGGAGAGATGGCTCAGTAGTTAAGAGCACTGGTTGTTCTTGTAGAGGACCCAGGTTCAGTTCCCAGCACTACATGGCACCTCACAACCATCTTTAAACTCCAGTTCTAGGGAATCCAATGCCCTCTTTGTGACCATTGTAGGCATTGCATGCATGTGCTGTACTTAACATACACACAGGCAAAACATTTATACACATAAAATAAAAACAAAGAAAACTAGAATCCACCCATCAATGATTTTCAGACTCTGTAATTACTGTATATGGGTGGAGAGTATGTATCTGTATTTTAGAATAATATAAAATTAATGGAGGAAAATGTGAATTCCTAAGCATAAAAAAAAAAGACTGAGAGAAAGATGCAGCACAGTTATGGCAGAGCGCATGATCTGGGGTGGGATGGGGTGAGGGGAAGGAAAAGGGGAATATGCCTGAACCGAATTGAAAAATAATGTCTGAAATACACAAAACATCAATAAAAGCACAAAAATTTTAAAAGAAAACATTTGAAAAGAAATAAATGTCTTCATTGTAGTGGAAATATAACAATGGTCTAGAGAGTGGCCCAGCGAATAGACTGGGTAGGTTAAGATAGCATCAGGATTTTCAAGGTCATGAAACAGAACAAAGGAGAAAAGGCGACAAGCCACTCACCACGCGCTGAGCGGCAATGAGTGCGGCTAACGTGCTTCGCCCCGGTGTTCCTGGGGCGCAGAAGGACAGCTGGATTTGGCTTCCCTTGACGGTCACACCACCTGCTGCCTGCTGGACCTCCTCAGCGTGCTCCGCAGTGCTGTACTCAACCACCGCAAAGCCGCCAACATGACTCCCTTCATCCTGTGCAAGCTGATACCGCAGTTCATCAAAAGGAAATTCGGAAATTGATTTACAAACATTCATTTGCATAAACTATTTCTAAAATTCAACAACAATTATGTCAGAGCCTATACTGGTGACAATAATGTAATTCTTCTCTGTGGAAATGAAAGGTTACAACTTGTTTGGATAAAGTCCTTCCTGGAGATGGGAAGATAAACAGGGGTCTGTCAAATTTCCTTCCTATTTTTTTTTTCATTTTCTACTTATATTTTAATAGTCAATGCTCAAAAGATAGTATTTTCCTTCATTTTAATATATATAATTAGTAATTCTTAGGACAATATAATCAAATGATTATACTAAAACTTTATTTAAAATAAAAGTCACGCTGGGCGTGGTGGCGCACGCTTTTAATCCTAGCACTCAGGAGACAGAAGCAGGCAGATCTTTGTGAGTTCAAGGCCAGCCTGGTCTACAGAGTGAGTTCCAGGACAGCTGGGGCTACAGGGAGACCCTGTCTCAAAAAGACAAAATAAATAGATAAAATAAAGTAAAATAAAGGTCACAAAATACATGGAGAATTCAACACTCTAATTGTTTGATCACCTACCAATGAGAAATAGAGTTAGTGCTGTGTAAAGAAGACAGGTGGGAAGAGCCACATTCAACTTCTATTTCAACATATTCAGCAAACCCCAGGGAGCTGGTCAAATATACCAAAGTAAACTTATTCATGAAACTCATGCCCAGGCTTGTCACAGTCAATGCCATAAACAGCACACAGCTTTTACTTCTGAGTGTGGCCTAATGTGCTGCTGCACGTGGAGCTCAGTTATTTCCCATCACCACCTGCAGTAGTGTAGCAGAAAGCTACTAAAGGCCTGGTTTGTAAAGACCGGCATGAAGAGCAAAAGGAACACCAAATAGTGCACCACACGGTTCCAGGATTTGAACATGTCTGAATCACCTTACATTTATTTACATGGCGAGGTGACAGGTGTGACAAAACAGCTTGAAATGTCTTTGGGAAGTCACACACACACACACACACACACACACACACACATACTTGTGAAGTGGATTTTGTATTTTGTGTTAATATTACATATAAATAATTTCTTAGTCCTTTCTTTTTTAATTTTTAAATTTCTTTTTTTAATTTATTCTTGTACGTGTATGAGTGTACTGTCTGCGTGTAGGTTTGCGCTCCAGCCCTTTTTCTTATTTTTAAAAAAGTTAACAGCCCTTTTTCTTATTTTTAAATTAACAGCCCTTTTTCTTATTTTTAAAAGTTGCCGGGCGTGGTGGCGCACGCCTTTAATCCTAGCACTTGGGAGGCAGAGGCAGGTGGATCTTTGTGAGTTCAAGGCCAGCCTGGTCTACAGAGTGAGTTCCAGGACAGCTGGGACTACAGGGAGACCCTGTCTCGAAAAGACCAAAAAAAAAAAAAAAAAGTTAACTTTGGGGGGCTGGAGACATGGCCTAGCGGTTAAGAGCGCCGACCACTCTTACAGAGGACCCGAGTTCGATCCCCAGCACCCACATGGTGGCCGAGAACCGTCTGAAACTCCAATTCCAGAAGAACTCCAGTTCCAGGGGAATCCGGGACCCTCTTCTGACCTCCGCGGCGTTGCACGACACCGGTGCACAAACTTGCATGCAGACAGTACATTCATACACATACAGAAATTTAAAAAAAAAAAGAGATGGCCTAGAGATTAAGAGCGCCGACTGCTCTTGCAGAGGACCCGGGTTCGATCCCCAGCACGCACATGGCGGCTGAGAACCGTCTTTGACTCCAGTTCCAGGGGAATCCGATGCCCTCTTCTGACCTCTGTGGCACTGTACTACAGGGGTGCGCAAACCTACATGCAGACAGTACACCCATACACATACAAAATAAATAAAAATAAAAAAGTTTTTTTTTAAAGTTTTCTAAAAGTTAACTTTGGGGGCTGCAGAGAAAGCTCCCCAGTTAAGAGCATGTACTGATCTTGCAGAGGACCTGAGTTCTGTTCCCAGCACCAACATCCAGCAGCTCACATCTGCCTGCAACTCCAGCTCTGGGAGACCTGACCTCACCTTCTGACCTCTGTGGGTACCGGAACTCACATGCACGCACACACCCACAAACACACACACAGAGAATTTAAGATAGTTAAAAAAAAAATCAATCTTAAGAGCTGGCACACACCTTTAATCCCAGGAGGCAGAGGTAGGCAGATCTCTGTGAGTTCCAGGCCTGCTGGGACTAAAGGGAGACCCTGTCTCAAAAAGACTAAAAAAAAAAAAAAAAATCAGTCTTAAAAATAAACAACTTTCTTTTACTTTGTTGGTATGCTTACACTAAATTTCCGGTTTTTTCTTCAAGCTCTTTACTCTTTTTAAAACTGTCCTCAATTGTTTTCTTTTCATAAACCTTTTTCCAAACAAGTAGGCAAAAGTTACCTACCTCTTCCAAACATCCCTCTAACCTTCAATTCCTTTTATAATCTAATCCAGATCTTCAGGTCAGATCTGCAAAAGCCAGCCATCCCTTTGGTTTCTTGATGGCAAGAGAGTGTGTCTTCAGTCCATTTTCTGCCTACTTACCATGGAAACAATCCCACATCTGACAGACCCACACATAAGAATATTTAACCATGTTGCCCAAACTAGCTTTTGAAGCTTTAAAACATTACTATTTATTGTTTCATTAGGATGGCATCCATTTATATATAAGCCATATCATTTTAAGACTTTTGAAACAAAAGCACTTTAAAACCACAACAGGAGTGGTTTTAGAGTGGGGTATTTCAGTTCAACATGAGAACCATTGAAACATGTTTCTATTGTCTTGAAGTATCTTTGCAGAACTGAGGAGTTACTCAAAAGAATTACAGTAAACATTTTCCATCAGTGCAGGCCAGCCTGGACAATCTGTAAGGTCTCTGTCAAGTCTTGGGTTCACAGTTCATGCTACACAGCTTTGCCCCTCACAATTGCTTCAAAGGCCTCTGTTAAGCTACAAGGAACTGGGCTTGGCCACAGAGTGATATCGCTATATAACTTTTAGCATTTAAGAACAACATATCACTGGGCATGGTGGCGCACGCCTTTAATCCTAGCACTTGGGAGGCAGAGGCAGGAGGATCTCTCTGAGTTCAAGCCCAGTCCTGCCTGTCTACAGGACAGCTGGGGCTACAGGGAAACCCTGTCTCAAAAAGACCCCCCCAAAAAACCATATCAATAATAATGCACTTTCTTTTTAATTTTTTTTAATTAATTTTTTTTATGTGTATGAATGTACTGTCTGCATGTAGGTTGGTGCACCCGTGTGGTAGAATGCCAAGGAGATCAGAAGAGGGTGTCAGATTCCCCTGGAACTGGAGTTAAAGACAGTTCTTAGCCACCATGTGGGTGCTGGGAATCCAACCCAGGTCCTCTGCAAGAGCAGTTGGCCCTCTTAACTGCTGAGCCATCTCTCCAGCCCCAATAATGCACTTTCAATAGCAAAGGTTCATCATAAAATATTCTCATTTCATACAATTCTTAGATGGTTTCTTTAATACTTTACTGGGACCAGTAGGTGTAAGAAAAAGAAAGGCAGTAGTGTTCATCTAAATGTGCACATTACTGTATAATCTCATTCATATGCAGAATCTGAAGGAGTCAATGTGACAGAGGTAAGGAGCAGAACGGGGAGGGGGCGTCCAGGGCCTGGGACAGCTGTGGGTGGGGAATATAGAGAAGGTGGTCAGTAGGACAGGAAAAATAAGTTCAGATCTATTATTAAAATTGATACATCGCTGGGCGTGGTGGCCCACACCTTTAATCCTAGCACTTGGGAGGCAGAGGCAGGTGGATCTTTGTGAGTTCAAGGCCAGCCTGGTCTACAGAGTGAGTTCCAGGATAGCTGGGACTACAGGGAGATCCTGTCTCGAAAAGACCAAAAAAAAAAAAAAATTGATACATCACAATGAACAGTACACTATAGTTGATAAAAATGTTGAGCATGGATGCTGAGTGTTCTAATCACAGCAGCTAATCCTGTGCATAATGCAGGCTTGCTGAGCTGGGTCTGGGCATCCCACCATGTGTGCATACTTTACAGCATCAGGATGGGCATAGTTGATAGACTCGGTTTTATCTGTCAATTTAAACACACATTCACATGCATAGTCAACTCCCAAATTTTTACTGCAATGTAAGGAATTCCACAAATGCATGATGAAAGAAAAAAAAAGAGAGAAAGAGAAGGATGGAAGAGGAAAGCAGAGAAAGGAAGAGAGAGAGGGAGGAAAGAGAAGGAACATGGAAGGGAGGGGGAGAAAGAAGAGACAAGCAAGACAGAACTGGCCAGCTGCTGTCACACAACTGCATGTGAAGGAGTCACACAGTGTATTTCTGCACAGTTATTAGGACACATTTCTTTTTACTATGATAACGTGCTCAGGGATGCTCCCCAGTACTGCTAGTGTTCAAGACCTTCTCCACAGCCTCACCTACCATAGACCCATTAAGACAGAGTGTGCGTCTACCTGAACCTTTACGAACCTTCTATCCTCTATCACATCACTCTTCATGTGGAATTTGCAGTTATTTGTTCACTTGTCATTGTAGTCTACAAAATTCTGAGGCATTGAGATATGACCTCCTTTCTGCATTGTTGATCCTTAGCCTAGTGTCTGATGCACCGAAGGTGGTGAACAAGTTAGAAAGACAAGTGGGCTCACAGATGAATGGCTGGACACATGGGTGGTATGAGAAGTGAGGTAAGAAACGGATCTGCTAAGACATAAGGAACCAAAACAATACAGCTGGGCCTGTCAACAGAAGGAGACGATTTAAAATTTCTCATGAAATTACTGTACTCATTATAGACCAGAGCAGACTCAAGCCATCCACTTTGATACTCTATGGATATGACAGATGAACTTGGTGAATAGACATAAACATAAAATATATATATATATATATATATATATATATATATATGCAGACATTTTTCTAATGAGCTCTTAAAAATACATACCTGGCAAAACACAGGTTTATGGACACTGGAAAAAATTTGCAACAGTTCTTCTGAATCCCTGTAGTCACTAGGGAGTTTATCTATACAAAGGCACTTAGAATGAATGAGCTCGAAGGTCAGTAGATTAACATCCATCCACTGAGCAAAGAGTGTGGACGCTCCCACCTGTCTGCCCAACAGCTCCAGCCTCGCCTTGGCAGCAAAGTCCTTTTTCATGTACTCCACAAACCCATAACCTTTGGAATGGCCAGTAACTTCACTGTAGACCAGAAAACACCTCTCGATGTTTCCATAAGCACGAACAAGTTCTTCAAACTCTTCTAATGTAAAGGAGACAGGCAGGTTGGTGACACACAGCAGAGCGTCTGTGGGCTGAAGCTGCACTATTAACTCTTTGCCGCGAAAAGAATATTGATGAAACATCTGAATGGCATTCTGTGCTTGTTCCCCATTCAATAAGGTCACAAAAGCTGTAAGGTAAGAAAATGAACTGAGTTTCTAGTCACCATTTTCCTTTTTTTCCTGTGTGGCCCACAGTAAAAAAATTTTCCTCTGACCACCATGTGCACATGTGCACATGCAAGAATTAAAGGTAATTAAAAAATAATAAAATCATATTAGATTCAAACAACCCCTGTATGTATATAATTTCATATTGATGAATAATAGCAAATGAAAAACTGACTTGATTCTGAGCTTACGGAAAACAATTTTTTTAAAACTACCAAAACTTTACTCAACTAACAACAAATGCATGTGATGATGTATGCAATAAAAGCATCATATAGGGCTGGAGAGATAGGCTAGCGGTTAAGAGCGCCGACCGCTCTTGCAGAGGACCCGGGTTCGATCCCCAGCACCCACATGGCGGCCGAGAACCGTCTGAAACTCCAATTCCAGGAGAACTCCAGTTCCAGGGGAATCTGACACCCTCTTCTGACCTCCGTGGCATTGCACGACACGGGTGCACAAACTTGCATGCAGACAGTACATTCGTACACATACAGAAATAAATAAAATTAATTAAAAAAATTTTTAAAAAAAGCATCATATAAGCTGGGCACAGTGACACATGCCTGGAGTCCCAGCACATGTGAGACTGAGGCAGAAGGATCATAAAGCTACACAGTTGAAATAATGAGGCCCTACCTTCAATAAACACACACAAGTGTGATGTAAGACAATGAAATAGATATACATTCATATTTGTTTAAATTTCAGCTATGCCAATATATCTGTCATCATAAAAGAATATAAACATGTTAAAAGACATTTTGAAACCCTCCACTTAAAAGAAATAACAGGGCAGTGCAGGAATCACAAGTAAACTGCTCTCTAAAGGTTCCTCCCTTTTCTACCTCACCGAGAAGACACTGGGACTGCTCCCCAGAAGCATTTAATTTAACAGATTCAGTTAGAACAACATGAGAGCATGTGGCTCCCAGAAAATATATAAAGAGCAAGAGGAGTGAAGGGTTTTGGTATCACGAGTCAGTCCATCTTCTCTCAGCTGGTCTCCCTGTCCATGTAGCTCTCGGAGAGCAATCAGCTCATTACAGTGTTAATAACAAACAGTTAGGAAAAGCCAGGCGTCATGGCACACATCTTTAGTCCCAGCACTGGGGAAGCAGAGGTAGCTGGATCTCTGTGAGTTCAAGGCCAGCCTGGTCTACATAATGAGTTCCAGGCCAGTGGGAGCTACAGGGAGACCCTGTCTCAATACAAACCAAACCCACAAACAAACCACAGTTAGAGAAATGTAGTTTTCATTAGCATGGTTTCCGAATGCAAAGGACCCCATTGAGTAAAGCAGGCAACACTTCCAACAGTAGAGAAAATGAGAAAATATAGCTTTGCCATCTTGTTGAGGATAACTCTAAGTTTCTAACATCCCTTTTTTTCAATTTTTTTATTTTTATTTTTTTAGCAATAAGTAATAAGTTATGAGTACAAGCATCCTTCATGTAGAACCAATTTGCAAGCAGCTCTGCCCAAACCCACACAGCCCATGTCTCCTACCATCCAGCTGGTGGGGCTTTTATGTACAATCATGTTGATCAAATAAGTGTCCAGACTATAACATCCTTTTTAAAAAAAAAAAAAAAAAAAAAGCTTAAATTATTTTGGTTTTCTATTACATTTCTGTGACAAAACAACCTGACAAAGGCAACTTAAAGAAAATATGCTTTATTTTGGTTCGGAGTTTGAGGATATTAGTACGTCACGGCGGCGGGGAGGCTTGGTGGGAGGAGCAGGGAGGTCACACTGCATCCACAGTCAGGAAACAGGAAGCGATGGAAGCTGGTACTCAGCTCACTGTCTCCTTCTGACTCGGTGCAGGAGCCCAGGTCATGGAACGCTCTTGCGCACATGCCAGGTGGATCTTTCCCTCACAGGTCTATCTCCTAGCTGATGCTGTATCATATCAAGTTGACAATATTAACCATTGCAGGTTCTCTGTCTTATTATTTATCTCCTTAGGCTGCCACAAAATACCACTTAGCTCTATTCCTAAAACAAGTTGGGCCAGGCATGGTGTGCACACCTTTAATCCCAGCACTCGGGAGGTAGCAGTAGGCAAATCTCTGTGAGTTCAAGGCCAGCCTGGTCTACATAGTGAGTTCCAGGCTAGCTGGAGCTATAGGAAGACCCTGTCTCAAAAACAACCAACAGTCATTTAATACTAGTTATGTTCCTGTATCAGCTGATAAAATCATGAGTTCCTATTGGAATGCTGGGGAATCTGAATCTGATAGCCATTCCCTTTACTAATTTCCTTGTACACTCTTTACTGAGTCTCTGCATACCTGTCTGAGCTCCCCTTCCACTCCTTTTGCCACATCAGTCTCCTCTGCTTACATCTGCGAGGTAGCAGCCTATAGGCCTTCCTGGTGGATACACGCATTGGAACACCCCCGTGGCCATACTCTGTATTTCAGGCCAGGGCCTCTCCTCTGACTCCACAAGCCTCTTCTCCTGAGGCAGCCAAATCCTTTCCCAGTTATTCAATAGTACATACCAGTTACCAGATTAGGCATGTGACAAACACTGTTTATAAAAACAGGGAACATATCTTTCACCACTGAGCTCACAATCCAATAGGGGATGTAGGACATTTAACAAAGATACAAATGTGTCACCAAAAAGGAAGCAGGAGGGACTATAAAACCAATTAAATCCAGCAAACCAATCTACTCCAAGAATCCCAAGAAGACTTAGAATATAATATCTCCCAAAGCCATTCTTCAGCTACACACACACACACACACACACACACACACACACACACACACATGCACACAGAGTGACTCCTGAGTGTGCAAATATTGATGCATATGAATATATGTGTATATACTCTCTGCAACATACATAGGTCATCCTCATACTATCCCTGCCAAAGAAAAGACAGAAATCCCTGCAAACAGCTCACCTTCCTTAATTCCCTGGTATGATGATTAATTTTATTGTCCACTTGATACAGTCTAGCAGCACATGAGAAAAGTCTATCTAGGTTAGGCAGGCATGTCTGTGTAGAAGTGTCTTGACTCCTTAACTGGAAGACCTGCCCACTGTGGGTGGTACCATTCCTTAGGCAGAGAGTCCTGACTGCAGAAAAGTGGAGTAGGGCAGAGCAGAGCACTACTAGCATGGTGTGTTAATTCACTGCTTTCTGATCTTGACCATGGACAATGGGTGACTAGCTGCTTCACGTTCTCCCTGTAATGAAGGACGATAACCAGAATTGTGAGCCAAATAAACCCTTTCTCTGTAGAGTTGCTCTTGTCAAGGGATTTTTATTTTATTTATTTTGTTTTTTGTTTTTTGGTCTTTTTGAGACAGGGTCTCCCTGTAGTCCCAGCTGTCCTGGAACTCACTCTGTAGACCAGGCTGGCCTTGAACTCACAAAGATCTGCCTGCCTCTGCCTCCCCAGTGCTAGGATTAAAGGCGTGTGCCACCATGCCTGGCATCAAGGGATTTTTATAATGACAACAGGAAAAGAAACTAAGATACCTAGTTTATCTGCTCACAGGGCCCTCATAAATCAGAACATGCAAGCTGCCCCAAATCCTTTCTCCTTCACTGCCCACACAGAGAGAATCCTCACACTCCACCCTCAAATATGTCTCAAGTCCATTCTCTTCCCTCATTCTTCCAGAATTTCCTTTTTAATCCCTCCCCTACAAGTTTAAGAAGATAAGCTCTCAAAAATAGACATTTAATGGCAACTCACTGGGCTATCTCTCCAGTCCTGAAATAAGAGATTTAAATGGTAGAATTTAAGTAATATATGGCAGAAAATTTAAAAGTTTAGGTAATGAGAAAGAGTCACTGTCTTCATTTCTATAAATTCCTTTATTTATTTACAGGACCTTTTTTTTTTCCTTAGAAAAAAATTAAAATTTCTTCCTTTGACTCTTAAGGAAGTAGCAGGCCACTTGACAGAAAGAAGTTTGTAAGGGAATTCAGGATTGACTCTATCACTATTTTCCTAGGGAATTTTAATATTCTATAATTGGTTCTAATCCTTGTACAAGTAATTTCTTGGTCTATTAGCAAATTTATTATTGAGATAAATTTGATGGAAAGCATGACAGTTTCTCTCTGTGGACCACATTTTGATACAATATTATCCTCATAACTGGCACAGACAAGTTTTATGTTTTATACATCTGCTTATTAATTACATGCTTCTGTAGACCACACAGCTCCTGAAATCCAAGGCAGCATCATTTAACTTTATTAATGTGGGTTGTGTTGTTTTGTTTTATCGGGGTACTGTGCTTCCATCAGGCCTCATCAGCCAATCAGTCAAGGGATATTCCACCTCATGCTCAGCATATATATATATATATATATATATATATATATATATATA
>VZQC01001550.1:1309527-1351346 GCA_009823505.1 Rhizomys pruinosus | reverse complement strand
TTTTTTTTTTTTTTTTGTCTTTTCGAGACAGGATCTCCCTGTAGCCCTAGCTGTCCTGGAACTTTTTAACTCCAGTCCCGGGGGAATCTGACACCCTATTCTGACCACAGAGGCATTGTACTACATGGGTGTACAGACCTACATGCAGACAGTACATTCATACACATAAAAAATAAATAAATAAGCTGGGCGTGGTGGCACACGCCTTTAATCCTAGCACTCGGGAGGCAGAGGCAGGCGGATCTTTGTGAGTTCAAGGCTAGCCTGGTCTACAGAGTGAGTTCCAGGACAGCTGGGGCTACAGGGAGACCATGTCTCGAAAAGACCAAAAATAAATAAATAA
Organism: Rhizomys pruinosus; assembly: GCA_009823505.1. Lineage (NCBI taxonomy): Eukaryota > Metazoa > Chordata > Mammalia > Rodentia > Spalacidae > Rhizomys > Rhizomys pruinosus. The sequence continues at coordinate 1,351,003 of VZQC01001550.1, read as the reverse complement.
ATTAATTAATAAATTAATTAATTAAAAAAATAAGCTGTGTCTCATGTCTTTGAAGGATGGGAAAATCAGCAGCAGCCACAGAGTAGATGCACTTGCCAGAAAGAATTGAAGACAGGCAAAACAACAGTGCTCTCTCTTTTTTTCTTTTTGTCTTTTTACTAAGATCTCAAGTTTTATATCTGAAGTACAATTTTTCAGGCCTTACTGATTATTTATGTTTATACTTTCCTTTTGGATGCTTAAGGCCACACAGCCCAGATTAACCAAGGTTTTACTTTTCTCAAGGTCAGTTGAGGATCTGGTCCTCAGGGGTCACTCGGGACTTTTTTTTTTTTTTTTCAGGGGTGGGGAGTGAGCCTCTGGCTCCTTTCAGCTTTTCATTTATCAGCTCTATCCACTCGAGGACAAAGTCAGGTCTTACTAGACCAGGCTTCCCTTTTTGAAGCACGAGCAGACTTTCCTCTTTATAGGTCAGTTATCTTTTAAAGAGATTTAAATATTAAAGGAAGTCTCTACCCCTGTAATGACCCCACCTGGTATCTGTGTGTGGAATCATATTCTTCTGATTTAAATGACTTCCCCTCCTATAATGCCAGTTTGATAGTAATGAACTATCAAATGTATGGCTGAAAAAAAATCTTTATTTTACCCTCAGTTCTGAAAGCTTTTTCTGATGGGTAAAGAATTCTATGTTGACCAATTTTTTTTCTCTAGAAAAAAAAAAAGATGTTCTGTGGTCTTACTCATATTAAAATGTTCAGTCACCTTTATCTCTCTAAAGATAACAACCCTCTTTTCCTCTCTTCCTCCCCGACCCATCTGGGTGGTACAGGTATGTGGGTGTGTAGGTGTGTAGGTGTGTGCACATTCTGAGGCCAGAGGTTGTCAGGTTTCTCCCTCTACTGTTCTGCCTTATTCCCTCGAGACAGGAATTCATTCTTTTGGTTAGGCTGGATGGCCAAGGAGCTAGCTCACGGGACCCAGCTGTCTCTGCCCAACAATGATGGGGTTAGAAGCACAGAAAAACTTTGGGGCTGGAGAGACAGTTCAGCTGTTAAGAGCACTGGCTGCTCTTGCAGAAGACATGGGTTCAATTCTTAGCACCCACATGACGGCCAACAACCATCTCTAACTTCGGTTGCAGGGGATCTGATGCCCTTTTTCTGACCTCTACGAGCATTACACGACATGGCTGCACCTATCTACATGTAAGCAATGTACTCATACACATAAAAAAATAATGAATAAGGCAGGTGTGGTAGTGCACGCCTTTAATCCCAGTACTTGGGAGGCAGAGACTGGAGGATCTCTGTGACTTCAAAGCCACCCTGGTCTACATAGTGAGTTCTAGACCAGCTGGGGCTACAAGGAGACCCTGTCTCAAACAAACAAACAAACAAACGGACCAAAAAATAATAAAAAATATTTTTAAGCCCAGATTTTTACAAGGATACCAGGGATTCAAACTTATCCACTGAACCATCTCTCCAGTGCCATTTTTCTGTTTTTAAGATTTTCTGTTTTGGGGCTGGAGAAATGGCTCAGCAGTTAGGAGTGCCAACTCCTCTTGTAGAGGGCCTGGGTTCGATTCCCAGCACCCACATGGTGGCTAAGAACTGTATTTAACTCCAGTTCCAGGGGATTCCAAGGGAATCTGACACCCTTTTCTGACCTCTGCAGCATTGCACAACACAGGTGCACCAACGTACATGCAGACAGTACACTCATGCACATAAAAAATAATAAAAAATACTGTTTCTCTTTAAAAAAAAGGATTTTCTGTTTAGGACCAACCATAAGCAATATGCTTGCAATGCACCTTTGTAGTTCTCTTTGGTCTTCTGATTAAATTTGGTTGAGCTGAGTTTGAGGTTTCCATCAAATTTGTCAGATTTTTTGGGTCACTGATCCTTCAAATATTTTTACCCATATTGCCTCTCTACCTTTTTTATTTTATTTTATTATTTTTTTAAATACAACATATCCTTTATTTTATTTTCTAGACCCGTGTCCCCCACCCTATCTCCCCACCCTATCCCCCCACCCTATCCCCATACACTATCCCCCCACACTATCCCCCAACCCTATCCCCCACCCTATCCCCAACCCTATCCCCCCACACTATCCCCCAATCCTATCCCCCNAATACTTTTTTTTTGGTCTTTTTGAGACAGGGTCTCCCTGTAGCCCCAGCTGTCCTGGAACTCACTCTGTAGACCAGGCTGGCCTTGAACTCACAAAGATCCGCCTGCCTCTGCCTCCCAAGTGCTAGGATTAAAGGTGTGCATCACCACGCCCGGCATAAATACTTTTTAAAAAGCAAATCAGGTGTCCCTTCATGACTGCAAAGAGTGACAAGGACACAGTAACTTATCCTATGCCCAGAAGAAAAATAAGAATCTGGGAAGAGCTCTATGGATAACAACATTCACCACAGACTAGAAACACATAAAGTGAGGAAGGCGGGGAGAGTGGTGGAAACTGGTTTGCCTTTGTATCTGTCATGTGGTTTTGCTTTTTTATTTTTATTTATTTTTTAATTTTATTTATTTATTTTTTATGTGTTTGAATGTACTGTCTGCATGTACGTTTGTGCACCAGTGTCATGCAATGCCGTGGAGGTCAGAAGAGGGTGTCAAATTCCCCTGGAACTGGAGTTACAGATGGTTCTCAGCCGCCATGTGGATCCTGGGGATCGAACCCGGGTCCTCTGCAAGAGCAGTCGGTGCTCTTAACCGCTAGGCCATCTCTCCAGCCCCGGTTTTGCTTTTTTAAAAAAAGTCCATAATTTAGCCGGGCATGGTGGCTTGCGCCTTTAATCCTAGCACTTGGGAGGCAGAGGCAGGTGGATCTTTGTGAATTCAAGGCCAGCCTGGTCTACAAAGTGAGTTCCAGGCTAGCTGGGGCTACAGGGAGACCCTGTCTTGAAAAGACCAAAAAAAAATCCATAATTTATATTAAGGCCTTAATTATATATTTTGTGGAAGTATGATGGAGATTAAACCCATTGTCCTGTACATGCTAGAAAAGCATTCTTACACCCAGCTATAGCCCTAACTCTCTATATAATTTTTTTCAAGGCCATAGAACTTCTATTTTATTGTGAATTGTTCTTTCTTTTCTTTTTATATTGTTACTAAACTTTTTCCATAAGTCATACGTCATTTCTCAATCAAATCTAGAGTCGCTTCTCTTTCCATGCCTCCCACCCACCCGAGTCCCTGCGCTCTGCCATACATGTCTGCCTCTTTTTCTGAGTCCAGAGTTTTTTTCAGTTCTTTTGTTGTTATTCTCTCCAACTTGTATTGCTACAGTATATATACATATATAGTTATATGTATACATAAATATACATACATACATACATACACATATCACTTGAATTGGAGGATTTTTTTTCCCTAAAAGATGTCATGTTTTCCTTAAGGAAGTGCTCTAAGGTTCCTCCTTGGCAATCCCAAACAACCATCAATCCTGCACTTTTGCTCCACATTGGGGTCTTTCCCTCCCATGGTCCCCCAAATGAAGTCCAGTAAGCACGCACCCTGTCTTGATCCCCCTGCACTGGCCTCCATGATACAGCCCAGGTAGTCCAACAATGGCAGTCTGTATTCTGACACGGCTGACATCCCCTTAGCTGTTTAGTCTGCAAGCTGGGTATCTTAGAACTGGGTATCTTAGTAGTCTGTCCCCATCTGGCATTGAAGGTTTGGAGGATTCTTGGAGAGACATGAGTCTTCAGTCCATATTGGAAGGTTTGCCACACTTCATCCATATATATAATTTTTTTTGTCTTTTCAAGACAGGGTCTCCTGTAGCCCAAGCTGTCCTGGAACTCACTCTGTAGACCAGGCTGGCCTTGAACTCACAAAGATCCACCTGCCTCTGCCTCCCAAGTGCTAGGATTAAAGGTGTGCGCCACCACACCCAGCTATAATTTTTTAAGATAAACCATTTTCATTGGAGTACATATGTGTACGGTGGTCATATCCTCTATACTTTGTTTTCTTTATTGTTTCAAAAAGATGCTTATAAACATTCACATAGCACATGCATGCAAAAGAAATAATTTCATTCTAATCTCTCAGATATGAACTTGCTGAGTATTAACTCAGAAAGACTAAACAAGTTCCTTAACTCATTAAAGGTCAAATTACACATACACTCTGTTCACCAAGCCTATTAAAATGGAGTACTACCTAGCTCTTGAAGAACACTTGTTAAATGTAACATTCAGCATTCATTCTTAAAACTCATTAAGTCTCCAGTAACAGTACATTAAATTCTGTGGTTAAAATTTAGGATACTAATATTATCTTCAAAAAAAAAAAAAAAAANAAAAAAAAAAAAAAAAAAAAAAAAGACAGTTCTTAGCTGCCATGTGGGTATGGGAATTGAACCTGGGTCCTCTGCTAAAGCAGCGGTGCTCTTAACTGCTGAGCCATCTCTCCAGCCCCCAGAGTGTGACCTTTTATGCCAGCCATAGTCATGTCCTGATTTATGCCTCTTTTGTGGAAATAAATATGTATTACTAAATTATTCTACATACTAAGGTTTGAGCAAGTAAGATACCTGTAACTGCTCATAGGAGAAACGTGGAGAATAAATAAACGCAGATGCATTTATTGTGATAAGTGAATTGTATGTTTTTAATTTAGGGATTCCTGTTTATAAAAACAACTGACAGCACTGAAGTACTGTGGGTAATTCACTTCCCTTTGGCTCCTAACAGTACATGATGAGTGAACTTTATCCATTTATATTTTACCTGTAGCATTCATGTACCCATCCAAGTGGATACCATTTGTTCTGAGTACTGAAAATTTTCTTCATAATCCATAACAGATGCAGAGAAGTTAGATTATCACACAGGTGGACATTCTGACCCCACACTGGAGAGCTACAAGCAGCTTATTCCAGATTAACAATAAGCAAAGGAAACACACATACCTGTAGTAAAGTGTTTCACTCAATAAATTCTTTTTTATTATTATTATTTTTATGTGTATGAGTATACTGTCTGCATGTAGGTTGGTGCATCCATGTCGTACAATGTCGCAGAGGTCAGAAGAGGGCGTTGGATTCCCCCGGAACTGGAGCTAAAGACGGTTCTTAGCCACCATGTGGGTGCTGGGAATCGAACCTGGGTCCCGTAAGAGCAGTCAGCGCTCTCAACCGCTGAGCCATTTCTCCAGCCCCTCAGTGAATTCTTTACAACTATTCTGTTCTTTGCAATTATCATCACTTGTGCTTAACTTAGCTTTTCGTGGACAGAAGACACTGGAGTCGATTACTGGAAAAATCAGAGAAGCAGGGTCTGGGGAGATGGCTCGGTGAATTCTGGGTAATTGTGTGGACCAGAGTTTGGACCCCCAGAACCTACTTAAAAGACAGGCAGATGTGGTGGCCACTTGTAATCCCAAGACGGAGACAGGGAATCCCTGAGGCAAGCTGGCTAGCCACCTTTGCTGGAATCAGCAAGAATGGAGAGGGATTGAGGAAGAATCCTGATGTCAGCTTTGGGTTTCCACACACATGCGCTTTCATAAGTGCACATACACACACATGTACCCACACACAAGTGAATGTACGTACCACAACACATGCTTAAAAAATCAGAAAACCAAAGCAGAAGGAACTCAAGTAGAGCTACTGACACTGACAATGTGGGGGTTGTCTATTCTGAAAGGTTCCAGGAACCACACCCTCTTTAACAGTTAAGTAGTTTAATAGTTTTATGTCATAGAACAACCTAGAAATGGGAGATAAAGAAGAGTATCTGTTGAAAAACAGTTGTTCTATATTTTAAGACAAAATAGTGTTACAATGTATATTAGGCCCTTTCTGTATCTGTTGAGATGGTGAGGTGGATTGGTTCTTCATTTTGCAGAAGGGGTTCATCATGTGTATAGTCCTGCATGTGCTGAACTGTCTATAGCCTCCTTGTTTAGTGTGAATAAGTATTTAATGACATGTTGAGTTTAGTTTGTACACATTTTGTGAAGGACCCTTTCAAATATGATCATCAAGGATACTGCCATTTTCAAAAAAAATAATAAAATTAAATATCAAAAAAAGAAAGAAAAGCAGTTGCTCTTTGAATGCACTGCAAAAAGAAGAGTTGAGATATAATGGGCAAAGCATAAAAACAAACTGGGGGAGAGTGATAATCAGGTATCATACAAAGAATAAAGGTGAGGTTCAGCAGTTAAACTGCTCATCAGTAAGCTTTATTAGAATGTTTAAAAATACGCACATCGGGCTGGAGAGATAGCCTAGTGGTTAAGAGCGCCGACTGCTCTTGCAGAGGACCCGGGTTCGATCCCCAGCACCCACATGATGGCTGAGAACCGTCTGTAACTCCAATTTCAGAACTCCAGTTCCAGGGGAATCCGACACCCTCTTCTGACCTCCGTGGCATGCATGACACAGGTGCACAAACCTGCATGCAGACAGTACATTCATAAAAATAATAAATAAATAAATAAATAAATAAATAAATATACACACATCAATCTTGTAAAATACTGCTTGCTGAACACGGTGCTACGATCAAAATACAAATTAGATAAACTATTTCTATAATTTATCTTGTATGCTCAACATTTAATCTTAGAAAACCATCCACTGTATTAACTTCTTTTTTTTTTTTTTTTTTTTTTTTAATTTTCTCTTTTTAATTTCTATTTATTTTTAATTCCGTTGTGTAGTGAATGTATTGTCCTCATGCAAGCTGTGCCAACCGTGCACGTGCAACGCCGCGGAGGTCAGAAGGGGCGTCGGGACTCCCCTGGAACTGGAGCTTCCCGTGGATGGGAGTTTCAGACGGCTCTCGGCCGCCATGTGTGGTGCTGGGGATCGAACCCGGGTCCTCTGAAGGAGCGGTCGGCGCTCTAACTCACGCTAGTCCGATCGCTCCACCCCTGTATTAACTTTTAAGGCAAACACAAACTTCTCAATTCATGCACAAAAACATCCTTGAGACCACTAACTTAATCTTCACAGAGAAGGTTTTATTTGAAGGGATCAAGTTGTATTCTTTTTTGGTTGCACAGAATTCATTTGTCTTTTTGCTGGTGACCAGCTGTCAAGGCAGATAAAGGAAACACGATACAAGCTCTCTGAATTAATCATGCATCTGTAAACAATGGCTTCACTGTCCCAACTCCGTTCAGTAAGAGAATTGAGTGAGAAAAACCTTCAGTACCAAAGACGCATTTTGCAACTTAGAAATCTGAGTTTCTTAACATCGGTATTTCCAATCACAGCTTTTCTGTGCATCAGATGTGAGATGCTCTTTGCCAACTGGGAAGCCTTATATAGCTTCCAACAAAGAAAGACCCAATGATCTTTTTCATCTGAGCAATTCAACCAAAGTAGAAACATCCAACCTGACAATCCTAGGAGGCATTAGGCAAATATTCTGAGCGCTGCCACCCAGACATGGAGGGGCTGGACTTACAGCTCCAGGAGCTGACTGGCTTTGTGACAACTAAACATTAACTTATACATTTATTATTAATTATTTATTGAGCTTATTTGATTATTATTAGTCCTTTTGAGACCAGGGTCTCCCTGAGTCCACTGTCCTGGACATCCCTATGTAGAACACAGACCAGGCTGGCCTTGAACTCACAGAGAGCCGCTTAACCTCGTATCTGCCTCCCAAGTGATCGGGATTAAAGGCGGTGCACGAACCATGCCTGGCTTTCACAAATACTAATTTTAAAGCAGCAAATGAAAGCCATAGAAAATGTTTTCTGTAGCGGGAAATGTAGGAAGGAAGGAAGAAAGGGGAGGAAGGCGAGAGCAGAGAGAACATGGAGAGAAGCAGGAAGGAAAGAGCAGAGGAAGGGACGCGTAGGTAGGACAGATGAGGAGAGAGATGAGAGGAGGAGGAGGAGGAGGAGGAGGAGGGGAAGAGGAGTAGGTTCTTTTCTAAGTATATAATTTTTTCTCCAATAGTTTTAATTTTTTCACTTTAGTTTCTAGTCACTTTAGAGTTAGTATTTTGTTTGGTTTTGGTTTTGTTTGGTTGTTTTGTGTGTGTGTGATAGAGTCTCCCAGCTGATGATGGCCTTGAGCTCCTGATCCTCCTGTCTCAGTCTCCCAAATGCTAGGGCGACAGGCATGAACCACCACACCCGACTTACAGTTTGTGTGCAGTGTGAAATGGATTTTTGCTTCTTCTCTCATTTGGGAAATTTCTTCCATTTTCTTCCCAAATGGATAACCAACTGGCAGGCTGCCCCTGCATACATCGCATCCTTTCCTGCATGCTTATGAAGCCGCTGTGTTAGTTAGCTCTCCCACAGCTGTGACCATGCCTAACAGAAACGGCTCCGGGGAGGAATCCTTTCCTTGGGCTCACAGTTTCAGAGACTTTCCATCTATCATTGTGGGGAGGGCAAGGTGGAAAAGTTTGGTCCCCAGTGGCACAAATGGCTGGTGGAGGTTGTTCACATCATGGTGGCCCAGGAGGCAGAGTTTAGAAGGAGCCAAGGGCTGGGTGTTTAACCTGTAAAGCTTGCCCATCGTGATCTACTTTTGCCAATGAGGCCTCAACTCTCAAAAGTTTCCAGACCCTCCCAAATAAGCTGGGGACCAAATGAGCAAAACATGAGCCTGTGCGGGATGCTTTAGACGCCAACAAGAACATCATCTCCCTCCTTTAACACACTCCCAGATACGCACCAATCTGTGTCTCTTCTCTTGCTTTTGTCCCATCAGACATTTTATCTATCCTATGCTAATTTTATACCATCTTAAATAATACAGCTTTATACATCTTTGATTTGGTTCTTTTTTTTTAAAGAGAAATTCTTTTTTTTCTTTTTTTTTTTTATTAATTTTCTATTTATTTCTGTATGTGTATGAACGTACTGTCTGCATGTAGGTCTGTGCACCCGTGTCGTGCAATGCCGCGGAGGTCAGAAGAGGGTGTCGGATTCCCCTGGAACTGGAGTTCTCCTGGAATTGGAGTTTCGGATGGTTCTCGGCTGCCATGTGGGTGCTGGGGATCGAACCTGGGTCCTCTGCAAGAGCGGTCAGCGCTCTTAACCACTAGGCCATCTCTCCAGCCTGATTTGGTTCTTTTAAATCCCCTTTTTACTGCAGTTTTTTTTTTCTAATTTGTGGCTCTTAAACATAAAACTAGGAATAAAATGTGAGTAAATTATACATAAGAACAAAACTGTTGAATTACATGGCATGGACATTCTATAATTTGAAGGTATGACACCTCCACAGCTCCCACTGGGGTCTAAATTCCCACTGAGGAATTAAGAGGGCAGAAACTGAATCTGATATTGTGTTTAGAGGTTGACTAGGGTAACATGAGGTCATGGGGGTAGAGTCCCAATCATTGACTACTAGTGGACTTAGAAGAGAGAAAGGGGGAGATAGAGGGTTCACATGAACCTCCTGTGGGTCTCTACCTGATGCCCTGCACTGCCATGGAACTTGACCAGCACAGCCATCAATCACCACATATGGGTCCTTGACCTTGGACAAGAACTATGAAAAGTAACTTTATAACTTGGCCAGACTCAGGTATTTCGTTACTTTTTTAAAAAGAACTATATATAGCATATGTTTATCCTTAGTAGAACCTGCCAGTTTCTGAAACCTTTGGAGCAGTTGAGATGTCTAGCAGCAAAGCATGGTTTCCACAGCTCTGCATCCAAGCCAGGCTGGGACCGCAAGCCAGACCTGTAATTGATTTCACTCTCCACATCCTGGAGGGCACACAGGTGAAGGACTGCAGTTTTCATCTGCATCTCCTTCCTGAGTAAAGGTATTACAGACCTTGCCGTCTGTTCCCTGGCCATGTGTGCTTCCCAAACATAAAGATCTGCTCTAATATTCTGCCCTCTGGTAAACTAGCTTGTTTAATTTTTTCTATTTGTTAGCATTTTTTAAAAAGCTTTTTCAAAAATTCACTTGTTCATTTTGTGGGAGGGGGAAGAGGGAGGGAGTGAGCATCTACAGCACGTGTGTAGAGGGCAGAGGACAACGTGCAGAGCTCAATCCTCCCTTTCTACCACATGGTGTCTGGGGATCAAACTCAGGTCTTGTCACCAGGTTTGGCAGCAAGCCCTTGTACCAGGGACCCATCTTGCTAGCCCTTTAATCTTTTCTCACTTATAAAATGTCTTGGAATTGTGGGTTGTTGTTTTTTTCTTTTCCTTTTTTTTTTTTTTTTTTTTTTTTTTTGAGTCTTTTTTGAGAAAGGGTCTCCCTTTAGTCTCAGATGCTGGCCCTGGAACTCACTTTGTAACTAGCTGGCCTTGAACTCACAAGAGCCGCCTGCCTCTGCCGGCCCAAGTGCTAGGATTTAAAATTGCACGCCACCCACCATGCCGGCTTTTCCTTTCCTTTCCTTTTCAGAGACAGTAAAATCCCACTCTTCAGCTCAAAATCACAAGGATCCTTCTGCCTCTGCTTCATATGCTGGGATTAGAGGTGTTAATTACAAAACTCAACTTAAAATTTATTTATAGATTCTAGATATTAGTCCTTTGTCAAATATGTGCAAGTATTTTCCTAGTCTATGACTGTTTTTTCTTATTTTTTTTAAATAAAAAGACAGTAAATTTCACAATGTCCAATTTATCACATTTTCTTTTCTGGATGCTTTCTGGGTCCTGTTTTAATAAGTCTTTACCTAAGGTCAAAAAGATATTACTGTTTCTTCAGGGAAGTTGTCTTAACATTTACAGAAGTATTTATTTTTAAATGATCTTTAGGAGTGGCTTTAGGTAGGGGCTGACTTAGCAGATGAATCTCCAACTTTCCCCAAACATCCTTTATTGAAAAAGCTATTCTTGGGGCTGGAGGGATGGCCTAGCGGTTAAGAGCGCCGACAGCTCTTTAAACAGAGAACCCGGTTCGATCCCCACCACCCACAGGAGGCTGAGAACCGTCTGAAGCTCAAATTCCAGCAGAACTCCAGTTCCAGGAATCCGAGACCCTCTTCCGGAAAACCCCTGTCCGCGGATTTGCACGACAAGGGTGCACAACAAACGTACAGGCAGACAGTACATTCATACACATACAGAAATAAATAAAATTAAGAAAAAAAAAAAAAAAAAAAAAAAAGAAAAAGCTATTCATTGACTTCACTAGCTGCTAAGGTGCATGTAGTTTTAATTCCCAGATGCTTCTGTCTGTTCCGCTGGTCTATTTGTCTGCTTTTCTTACCAGTATCATATTAAACAAATTATCACAGATTCATAGTAAGTGTTGGTCTTTTGAACATCTTCAAAATTACTCTGAGTATCAAACCCCTTTGCATTTCTATATTAATTTTGGATGAGAACATAAACTTCCAAGAACAAAACCTACCAGAATTTTAAGTGGAATTGTTCCATAGTTTGTGTCTGGGATGCATTTGAGAGACTTATGCACTGAAGGCTTTGGTTTCCAGCTGGGGTTGCTATCTGGACTCGGCAGAAACTCAGAGGTGGGGCCTAGCTGGAAGAAACAGGTTGCTGGGGGCAAGCCTTTGAAGGGTACATTTTGTTCCTGGCGCCTTCCTCTCCCATCTCTCTGCCTCTTTGCTGCTATGAAATTAGCAGCTTCTGCCATGGAGTATTTAGCCTTTACACCATGATATTCTGCCTCACCACAGCCCAGAAGCCACAGGGACACACCAAGTCTTGGCTGAAACTGGGGAGCTGAGAAGATATGTTTTAAAGTTGTTTTTCTCAGGTACTTTATTACAGAGGTGGAAAGTCTGACTAGAATAGATTGCATTCATACTATAGATCAATTTGGGAGGATCTCATATCCATACCAGGACTTTTTAAATGATTTCTACTCACATCTTCTCACTCAGGAAATTTTTATTAGACCCTGGGTATAGAAGCATATAAAATAAATGTACAGACCAAACAGTTACTGATAATAAATCATTAGGAATTTTTACTTTAGGGGCTGGAGAGATGACTCCCCAGTTAAGAACAGTGGCTGCTCTTGTACGTGGACCTGGGTTCAGTTCTCAGCACCCCATGGGCAGCGAACAACTGTCTGGTAATGCCCAGTCACCAGGGGATCGGGAAGCCCTCTCTGACCAATCCACAAGGAATGGCAACGACCAGGTGCACTGACATACATGCAGGCAATACACTCATAGACATATAATTAAAATAACAAATAATGTACCACATTGTGTTATCCATTTGTCAGCTGAGGGGCATTTGGGTTTGGTTTCCAAGACTCTTCAACTAGTGAAGAGAACTGCATAAACATAGATGTGCACGTATCTTTGCGATAGGATGAAGTGCGTTGTGGGTATATACCCAGGAGTGGTATGGCTGGGGTCAGGTGGTAGGCTCATTTGGAGAGTTTTGAAGGGTGCACACGGGGCTTGCCATAGTGGTTGTATAAGTTTGTGTTCCCACCAGAAGTGGATGAAGTGCTCACCTTTCCCCACAACAACTCCAGAATTTGGTGTCTTTTGTGGTGCTTGATCTTAGCCAGTTGTTTCGGAGTGAGATGATATCCTGAGAGGGTTTTTCATTTGCATTTCCTTAATTATTATGGATGTTTGAACACTTTAAAAAATTTTTTTTTTCTTTTTTATGATTTTAATGTTTTTATTAGTATATGTGTATTAGTGTAACTGTCTGCATCCAAGTTTTGTGCACCCATGTCGTGCAATGCCACGGAGGTCAAAGAGGGTATCGATTCCCCTGGGAACTGGAGTCTCTCCTGGACTTGGTTCTCCTGGAATTGGGAGTTTCACACCGGTTTCTCAGCTGCCATGTGGGTGCTGGGGATAGAACCCAGGTCCTCTTGTAAGAGCGGTTGGCGCTCCTGACCGCTAGGCCATCTCTCTAGTCTCTCCTAGCCCGGATGTTGAACACTTTTTAAGATGTTTCTCAGACATTTACTTCCTTCCTCACTTGTGAAGTCCTCTGTTCAGCTCTTTACCTACTCCATCGTTGAGGAGGTCATTTGTTTTCTTCTTTGTTTTTTGAGTAGCTATATATTCTTGACGTTAATGCTCTGTCAGATAAGCACTGGTGAAGATTTCCTGCCTCCCGCACTCTGTGGGTTTGATTGTCACTTCCTTGATTGTTTTCTTCCCCTGTATAGAAGCTTTTGAGTTTGATGAGTCCCCACTTGTCAGCTGTTGACCTTATTCCTGTGTAAGCTGCTGTATGATGTAGAAAGTCTTTTCCTACACCTATGTCGTATAGGTTGTTGCCCAACTTTTTCTTCTAATCACCTTCAGGGTTTTTCCCGTTTTAATGTTGAGGTCCTTTTGTCACTTGGAATTGATTTTTTGTACAGGGTGAGAGGTAGGGTTTTAATTTGTTCTTCTACAAATGGTTAACTAGTTTTGCCAACACATTTGTTTGAAGATGGATCCTTCCCCTTCCTCCATTGAAGGGTTTTTTTTTTTTTTTGCCGCCTTTGGGAAATATGTGGTGGCTGAAATTGTATAGCTCAGGTTTGGATCTTCATTTTGTTCTAATTGGTCAACAGGTCTGTTTTTGTGCCACTTGAGGCTGTCCTTTGATGACTATGGCCCTGTAATATACCTTAAAGTCTGGTAAGGTGAATCCCCCTGTATTGCTTTCACACGAGGGGTTGCTTTAGAGCTATGTGGTCTTTTGGTTTTTCCATATGATTTAAGGGCTGTAAACGATATCTACCTTCTTATTAATACATATTGAAAATGAGATAAAGTTATATTTTGCTCTTGTGTTTTACTTTGAAAATTTTCCTTAAATTAATATACATCCTATTTCTTTGCTAGACAACTGTCTGGGGGGGGTGGGTTTTTACAACATATGAGATCAGTCCAAGGAAAACCCCAGGAAAGCAATACTCACAGTGCTCCTTTAGAATATAAAATGGCACAGTATTGGCATGGTAACTCTGCACAGCCCCTTTATACTTTGTCCTCTACACTGGCATTGTGTGTTAGAGAAAAAAGAATAAAAAATTATCTGCATGTTTCACTGCAGGCCAGTTTTCCAAGTATTTCTTACGGTTGTTTTTTGTTGGATTTAATCACCCATGTATATGGACTTTGCATATAAGGAGTGCCGATTGGATAGTTCTGTAGTTTATGACGTGATTTCTAGATGGTTCAATATTTTCCTATAAAACCATAATTTAATTTGTCAAAAATAAACAATAGAAAAGTTCAAGTCCCTAAAATAATTTTAGTTTTGGAATAATTCTTGGCATATGTGTGGGTATAAAGTATTTATTAAGACAAGGGTTGGAGAGTGGCTCAGTGGTTTAAGAGGCCAGCTGCTCTTGCAAAGAGGACCGGGGTTCGAGTCCCGACCACCCACATGATGGCTAGAACGTCTTTAAAAGGCCAGGCTTGGTGGCACACCCTTAATAGCCTAGCACTTGGGAGGCAGAGGCAGGCAGATCTCTGCTGAGTTCAAGTCATCCTGGGCTACATGGTGAGTTCCAGGCAGCTGTAGCTACAAGGAAGACCCTGTCTCGAAAAACAACAAAACAAAAAAAACAAAAAATTTTTTTTAATTAAAAAAAAGACAAAATAAGATTTGCATCCTAATGAGATGGGTGTGCTTATTTAGTTTTATATAAACAATTGAATCTTACCTGAATAGTTGATACTACAGGCATAGAATGAAATATTAAAAATTTTTTCAGAATTAAATTGATAAGGTTGATTCGTATAGTCATCAATGTTAAGATACCACTTTAAATGAAGACGTAGTAGTATAGAGGGGCCAAAGTCTGTCGGTCCATTTCAAAAACTTGTTAAAAGGTGGCCCTAATACCACAAAATTCAGTTAACACAATTGAACAGACTGTTCTGGCAAGCAAAGCGCTGGGATCCGTCTTATCTCCATGTCCTCAGGGCAATGATCACAGGTACATGTCACCCTGCAAACTCGATTTTTTTTTTTTTTTTTTTTTTTTTTTTTTTTTTGGTCTTTTTGAGACAGGGTTCTCCCTGTAGTCCCAGCTTTCCTGGAAACTTTGCTCTGCTAGCCTTGAACTCACAAAGATCTGCCTGACCTCTGCGCCCAAGTGCTAGGATTAAGGTGTGCGCCACCAACGCCTGGCCCCCACCACCTGATTTGAGGGTGCTGGATCTAGACTTGGGTCCCTGTGCTTAGTGTGATGGTTAAGTCCTGGGTGTCATCTTGACTGGACTATGGATGAACAAATTTGAGAAAGAGATCTTCAGATTTGATTATCTCAAGCCAGAAGACCAATCCTAAATGTGGGTGTTACCGTCTGTGCCAATCAGCCAGTAATAAAAGGCCTGGTGACCTGGAACTGGTCCCGTTTTTCCTTCTCTCTTGCTTTCTCTCTCACTGGTGAGTTTGTCTTACTGCTGTGATCACCTCTTTGGATCCCAGCATGAACTGAGACTGGCAGATCTCCCCAGATCCATCCGGCCGTCAGCACCAGATGGGGACTCTGAGACATCCGCCTGGTGGAATGACAAGTTCCCTTGATTTCTTAGGCCTAATCCATGCAGCCAGATATTTTTGGACTCCTTGGACTCTATTCCGTGAGCAAATCAATAAATCTGTATTTAGATATATAAATATGTGTTCTATTGATTCTGTTTCTTTAGATAACCCTGACTAATACAAATAGCAAGCATAGTCCTGCCCTGAAACCACCTCTCCAAGCCCACAAAACAATTCTTAAAACAAATGCATGCCTTGGGCTGGAGAGATAGCTCATGGTTAAGAGACTGCTCTTGCAGAGACGAGGTTCAATTACCTAACACCCACATGGTGGGCTAAAAACCCGCTAACCCCCACCTATAACTCCTGTTCCATGGGAATCCACGGCCGTCCTCCTGAGCTCTGGGGGCTGCTGCTGAATGGGCGCAGTGACACATAATGCAGCCAGGCAATACATACACAAAATTAATAATAAGAATAAAAAATATATATATAGATCTCCCAAGCAGTCTAATGCAATTCAATACAGGCAGACAATTTGCTGAGAAGAATGGTAGGAAAATAATACAGTATTTGTTTTTCGAAATGAACCATCATGCTTCTATAGCAGAAAACTGTGTTATATACAAAAACCCACTGCAACTCCTTCCATACCACATATCATACTGTCAAATCTGAGCTGGGGGTTTTTACCCTGCATCCGTGGATGGTGCATGGTGTGACAGCATCACAGTGAAAGCATGCATGCTGTGCTTTCAGAAACAAGGCTGCAGTAAAGTCTCAGGGTGCAATAAAAGTGAGCACTGCCAGAAACACCTCAGATTTAAAGGTTTGGACATTATGTGTTTGGAAACCTTTTACTGTTGCCAAACTTGTCATGATTCCCACAGTTTAAGACATGGGATTTAAATAGTACTAAGCCTTTCCAAAACACACACACACACACACAACCACAACACACACACACACACACACACAGTATAATGTGCAATGCTTTTCCTTTTTGATATAACAGTTTACAATAGCTCTTTTTTTTTTTTTTTTTAAACGGGTCTCCCTATAGCCCCAGCTGGCCTGGAACTCACTCTGTGGACCAGTCGGCCTTGAACTCACAGAGTTTTCTCTGCCTAACGCTGCCTCCTGAGTGCACCCGGCTTAAAGATCGTTCTTAGCCGCCAGTGGGGTGCTGGGAATTGAACCCCCGGTCCGCCACAAGAGCATTCACGGCAACTCTAACCACTGAACCACGCTCCAGTTCCCTTTTCATTGGTTTTTATGTCCTTCTAATTCGCTGAAATATTCTTCAGTATGATATTTTTATACTGCATTTCTATTTTTAGATTAAGATTGATGTTTTAAAGTTTGATTAATTTTTTAGCAATTGGTAGTATACAGAAATATCACTTAGCAGGGTGTGGTTGGCACACACCATGATCCTAGCATCGCAGGTGGATTACATAGTATTCCAGGCCAGCTGGGTGCAACAGGGAGACCATGTGCAAAAAGGCCAAAAAAAGAAAAATAAAAAGAAATGAAAAGAAAAATCACGGGACATTTAACATATTAACCATGCACATATCTAGCATATATCTATCTTGCAAAATTTACTCAATTATAATAGCCAATTTATAGCCATTTTTATTGTCTATGTAGGCAATCACATTGTGAACAGAGAACTTGAATCGTCAAATCTCGAGGGGCAGTAATTTATTTTAGCTGAATTGAACTAATAAGGATTTCTAGTTCAATATTTTGACCCCAGTATTGCTCCCAGTCTTAGGAAAAGTTGTCAATATTTTATCACTGAGTGTAAATGCTTTTGAATTTCTACATAATCTGTAAGTTTGAGAAAGAGTGCCTTTATTCCTGTTTTTAAATTTTTATTTTGTTATTTCCATTGGATTTAATTCGCCAAAGCTCTTTCTGGATCCATTGAGACAAATACCATCTTAAAACCAGTGACCTCTGAAATCCTACTCAAACTTCCAAATAAAAATTATTTTTAGCTTTAAAATTTTTTTATTTGTATGTTAATTATATGTCTACCTGCATGTATGTAAGTGCCCTGATGTCTGCATTCATGTGGAGGTCAGAAGAAGGCACCAGATCCCCGGAACTGGAGATACAGACAGTTTTGTTATCTGCCATGTGGGGTGCTGAGAACTGAAACCCAGGTCCTGTACAGAGGCAGCACTGTGCTTACTGAAGTCAATCCCTCCAGCGCCCTAAGTAAATTCATAATGAGTTATTTCATAACTGTTGATTCTGACTTTATTTTTATATGCGCATGACCAGGGTCTAATAAAAATTTCCTGAGTGAGAAGATGTGAGTAGAAATAGTTTTAAAAGTCCTGACTTGCAAGGTTCATTCTAGTATGAACTCTGTGGTGTGTGTGTGGGTGTGTGTGTGTGTGTGGGTGTGGTAAGGGTATAATGTACAGGTTTCTGTACATATATGCACCAGAGGTTGACCTCTGGTGTCATCATCAGAGGCGTTACCTACCTTACCTTTGGTTTTGGTTTTAACATTAAGTAATTAATTAATTTAATTAAGCCATAGCGGTGGGTTAGGGAGGTGAGAGGGAGTCAATTCTCTACTTCCACTAAGTAGGTCCTGGGGATAAACTCAGGACATCAGGCTCGGCAGTAACCAGCTTTTAATGTAACTGAGGAGCCATCTCTCAAGCAAAAGGAACCTGAAACTCACTGATTGGCTAGACTGTCTGGCCAGTGAGTATCAGGAAGCCACCTTTCTCTTCCTCCCTAGGACACATTATAAGCACATATCACCAAGCCAGCCTTCCTTCCAGCCTTCCTTCCAGCCTTCCTTCCTTCCTTCTTCCTTCCTTCCGTCCTTCCTTCCTTCCTTCTTCCTTCCTTTCCTTTCCTTCCTGCCTTCCTTCCTTCTTTTCTCTCTCCTCTCTTTCTTTAATGGGTGTTTGGAAGTCGTATCAAGTACTCCTGCTTGAGCAGCAAGTATTTANCACACACACACACACACACACACAGAGTTCATACTAGAATGAACCTTGCAAGTCAGGACTTTTAAAACTATTTCTACTCACATCTTCTCACTCAGGAAATTTTTATTAGACCCTGGGTATAGAAGCATATAAAATAAATGTACAGACCAAACAGTTACTGATAATAAATCATTATGAATTTTACTTTAGGGGCTGGAGAGATGACTCCTCAGTTAAGAACAGTGGCTGCTCTTGTACAGGACCTGGGTTCAGTTCTCAGCACCCACATGGCAGCTAACAACTGTCTGTAATGCCAGTTCCAGGGGATCTGATGCCCTCTTCTGACCTCCACAGGAATGGCACGACTCAGGTGCACTTACATACATGCAGGCAATACACTCATAGACATATAATTAAAATAACAAATAATGTACCACATTTTTGTTATCCATTTGTCAGCTGAGGGGCATTTGGGTTGGTTCCAGCTCTTCACTATTGAAGAGAACTGCAATAAACATAGATGTGCACGTATCTTTGCAGTAGGATGAGTCTTGTGGGTATATACCCAGGAGTGGTATGGCTGGGTCAGGTGGTAGGCTCATTTTGAGTCTTTTAAGGGTTCACACTGCTTTCCATAATGGTTGTACAAGTTTACATTCCCACCAGAAGTGGATGAGTGCTCACCTTTCCCCACAACTTCTCCAGCATTTAGTGTCTTTTGTGTTCTTGATCTTAGCCAGTTGTTTCGGAGTGAGATGATATCTGAGAGTGGTTTTCATTTGCATTTCCTTAATTATTAATGATGTTGAACACTTTAAAAAATTTTTTTATTAATTTTATTTATGTATGTATGTGTATTAATGTACTGTCTGCATGCAAGTTTGTGCACCCATGTCGTGCAATGCCACGGAGGTCAGAAGAGGGTATCGGATTCCCCTGGAACTGGAGTTCTCCTGGAACTGGAGTTCTCCTGGAATTGGAGTTTACACACGGTTCTCAGCTGCCATGTGGGTGCTGGGGATAGAACCCAGGTCCTCTGTAAGAGCGGTTGGCGCTCTTAACCGCTAGGCCATCTCTCTAGCCCTGATGTTGAACACTTTTTAAGATGTTTCTCAGACATCTTTACTTCCTCACTTGTGAAGTCTCTGTTCAGCTCTTTACTCCATCTTTTGAGGAGGTCATTTGTTTTCTTCTTTGTTTTTTGAGTAGTCTATATATTCTTGACGTTAATGCTCTGTCAGATGAATCACTGGTGAAGATTTCCTCCCACTCTGTGGGTTTTCTCTTCACTTCCTTGATTGTTTCTTCCCCTGTATAGAAGCTTTTGAGTTTGATGAGGTCCCACTTGTCAAGTGTTGACCTTATTTCCTGTGTAGCTGCTGTCTGATTTAGAAAGTCTTTTCCTACACCTATGTCTTATAGGTTGTTGCCAACTTTTTCTTCTATCACCTTCAGGGTTTCCCGTTTTATGTTGAGGTCTTTGATCCACTTGGAATTGATTTTTGTACAGGGTGAGAGGTAGGGGTTTAATTTTGTTCTTCTACAAATGGTGATCCAGTTTTGCCATCACCATTTGTTGAAGATGGTATCCTTCCTCCATTGAGGGTTTTTTTTTTTTTTTTTGCCCCTTTGTCAAATATGTGGTGGCTGAAATTGTATGAGCTCAGGTTTGGATCTTCAATTTTGTTCTATTGGTCAACAGGTCTGTTTTTGTGCCACTATGAGGCTGTCTTTATGACTATGGCCCTGTAATATAGCTTGAAGTCTGGTAAGGTGATCCCCCTGTATTGCATTTTTCACTAGGGGTTGCTTTAGCTATTTGGGGTCTTTTGTTTTTCCATATGAATTTAAGGGCTAGTAAACATATATCTACCTTCTTATTAATACATATTGAAAATGAGATAAAATTATATTTTGCTCTTTGTTTTACTTTGAAAATTTCCTTATTAATATACATCCTATTTCTTTGCTAGACAACTGTCTGTTTACATATGAGATCAGGTCCAGGAAACCCAAGGACAGCAATACTCACAGATGCTTCCTTTATATATAAATGGCACAGTATTTGACTATGTAACCTCTGCACAGCCCCCTTTATACTTTGTCTCTACACTGCATTGTTTAGAAAAAAAGAATAAAAATCTGCATGTGTTCACTGCAGGCATTTTTCCAAGTATTCTTACTTATTTTGGATTTAATCACCCATGTATATGGACTTTGCATATAAGGAGTGCCGATTGGATAGTTCTGTAGTTTATGACGTGATTTCTAGATGGTTCAATATTTTCCTATAAAACCATAATTTAATTTCAAAAAATAACAAATAGAAAATTCAAGTCTAAAAATAATTTTATTTTGGAATAATTCTTTGGCATATGTGTGTATAAAGTATTTATTAAAGACAAGGGGCTGGAGAGATGGCTCAGTGGTTAAGAGCACTCACTGCTCTTGCAGAGGACCTGGGTTCGATTCCCACCACCCACATGATGGCTAAGAACCGTCTTTAAGCCAGGCATGGTGGCACACGCCTTTAATCCTAGCACTTGGGAGGCAGAGGCAGGCAGATCTCTGTGAGTTCAAGGTCAGCCTGGTCTACATGGTGAGTTCCAGGTCAGCTGGAGCTACAAGGAAGACCCTGTCTCAGAAAAACAAACAAACAAAAAATTTTAATTAAAAAAAAAAGACAAAATAAGATTTGCATCCTAATGAGATGGGTGTGCTTATTTATTTTTATATAAACAATTGAATCTTACCTGAATAGTTGATACTACAGGACATAGATGATATTCAAAATTTTTCAGAATTGAATTGATAATTTGATCTTATAGTCATCAATGTTAAAGATACCACTTTATAGAAATACTTAGTATAGATGGCAAAAGTCTGTCTGGTGCCATTTCAAAACTTGTTAGAAATTTGGCCCTAATACCAAGCCAAAATTCAGTACACAATTGAACAGACTGTCTGGCCAGCAAGCCCTAGGGATCTCTTATCTCCATGTCCTCAGGGCAATGATCACAGGTACATGTCACCCTCACCTCGATTTTTTTTTTTTTTTTTTTTTTTTTTTTTTTTTTGTCTTTTGAGACAGGGTCTCCTTGTAGACCAGCTGTCCTGAATACATTAGCCCAATGAGTCTTGAAACTCAGCAGCCCAAGATTGTCTGCCTCTGCCTCCAAGTAGCTAGGCATTAATAGGTGGGCGCCACCAGCTGGCCCCCACCTCGATTTTTATGGGTGCTAGGGATCTAGACTTGGGTCCCTGTGCTTAGTGTGATGGTTAGTCCTGGGTATCAACTTGACTGGAGGATGAACAAATATGAGAAAGAGATCTTCAGATTGGATTATCTCAAGCCAGATGGCCCACCCTAAATGTGGGTGTTACCTTCTGCCAGCAGCCAGTATAAAAGGCCATGGTGACTGAACTGGTCCCTTTTTTCCTTCTCTCTTGCTTTCTCTCTCACTGGTGAGTTTGTCTTACTGCTGTGATCAACTCTTTGGATCCCAGAGTGAACTGAGACTGGCAGATCTCCCAGATCCATCCGGCCTTCAGCACCAGATTGGGACTACTGAGACATCCAGCCTTGTGGACTGAGCAGTTCCCTGGATTCTTAGCCTCTCCAGTGCAGCGCAGCTATTGTTGAACTCCTTGGACTCTATCCCGTGAGCAAATCAATAAATCTGTATATAGATAGATAAATATTTGTTCTATTGATTCTGTTTCTTTAGAGAACCCTGACTAATACAAATAGCAAGCATAGTCCTGCCTGAACCACCTCTCCAGCCCACAAAACAATTCTTAAAACAAAGCATTCTTGGGCTGGAGAGATAGCTCAGTGGTTAAGAGACTGCTCTTGCAGAGGACTTAGGTTCAATTCCCTAACACCCACATGGTGGCTAACCCCCACCTATAACTCCTGTTCCAGGGGAATCCACTGCCTTCTCCTGAGCTCTGGGGCTGCTGCATGACATGGGCGCAGTTACACATATGCAGGCAATACATACACAAAATTAATAATAATAATAAAAAATATATATATATATCTCCCAAGCATTCTAATGCAATTCAATACAAAGGCATACTAATTTGCTGAGGAAGGATGGTAGGAAAATAATACAAGTATTTGTTTTCTACAGTGAAGCCATCATGCTTCTATAGCAGAAAACTGTGTTATATACAAAAACCCACTGCAACTCCTTCCATACCACATATCATACTGTCAAATCTGAGCTGGGGGTTTTTACCCTGCATCCGTGGATGGTGCATGGTGTGACAGCATCACAGTGAAAGCATGCATGCTGTGCTTTCAGAAACAAGGCTGCAGTAAAGTCTCAGGGTGCAATAAAAGTGAGCACTGCCAGAAACACCTTAGATTTTAAAGGTTTGGACATTATGTGTTTGGAAACCTTTTACTGTTGCCAAACTTGTCATGATTCCCACAGTTTAAGACATGGGATTTAAATAGTACTAAGCCTTCCAAACTACACACACACACACACACACACACACACACACACACACACACACACATATAATGCAATGCTTTTCCTTTTTTAATATACAGTTTACATGAGCTCTTTTTTTTTTTTTTTTTAAACAGGGTCTCCCTATAGCCCCAGCTGGCCTGGAACTCACTCTGTAGACCAGGCTGGCCTTGAACTCACAGAGTTCCTCCTACCTCTGCCTCCTGAGTGCACCCGGCTTAAAGACGGTTCTTAGCCGCCATGTGGGTGCTGGGAATTGAACCCCGGTCCTCCACAAGAGCATTCGGCACTCTTAACCACTGAACCATCTCTCCAGTTCCCTTTTCCATTGTTTTTATGTCTTCTTAAATTCTCTGAAATATTCTTCAGTATTGATATTTTGTATACTGCATTTCATATTTTATATTAAGTTGATTTTTAAAGTTTGATTAATTTTTTAGCAATTGGTAGTATACAGAAATATCACTTAGCAGGGTGTGGTGGCACACACCATTAATCCTAGCAGACGCAGGTGGATCTCTAGTAAGTTCCAGGCCAGCTGGGACAACAGGGAGACCATGTATCAAAAAGGCCAAAAAAAGAAAAAATAAAAAAGAAATGAAAAGAAATATCACTGACATTTACATATTAACCATGCACATATCTAGCATATATCTATCTTGCAAAATTTACTCAATTATAATAGCCAATTTATAGCCATTTTTATTTTCTATGTATGCAATCACATTGTTTACAGAGAACTTGAATCCTTTTCAATCTCTATGCATTATTTATTTAGCTGAATTGAACTAATAAGGATTTCTAGTTCAATATTTTGACCCCAGTATTGCTCCCAGTCTTAGGAAAAGTTGTCAATATTTTATCACTGAGTGTAAATGCTTTTGAATTTCTACATAATCTGTAAGTTTGAGAAAGAGTGCCTTTATTCCTGTTTTTAAATTTTTATTTTGTATTCATTGGTATTTAAATTCGTCCAAAGCTCTTTCTGGATCCATTGAGACAAATACCATCTTAAAACCAGTGACCTCTGAAATCCTACTCAAACTTCCAAATAAAAATTATTTTTAGCTTTAAATTTTTTATTTGTTATTTTAATTATATGTCTACCTGCATGTATGTAAGTGCACCTGAGTCATGCCATTCCTGTGGAGGTCAGAAGAAGGCACCAGATCCCCTGGAACTGGCATTACAGACAGTTGTTAGCTGCCATGTGGGTGCTGAGAACTGAACCCAGGTCCTGTACAAGAGCAGCCACTGTTCTTAACTGAGGAGTCATCTCTCCAGCCCCTAAAGTAAAATTCATAATGATTTATTATCAGTAACTGTTTGATCTGTACATTTATTTTATATGCTTCTATACCCAGGGTCTAATAAAAATTTCCTGAGTGAGAAGATGTGAGTAGAAATAGTTTTAAAAGTCCTGACTTGCAAGGTTCATTCTAGTATGAACTCTGTGTGTGTGTGTGTGTGTGTGTGTGTGTGTGTGTGTATGTATAATGTACAGGTTTCTGTACATATATGCACCAGAGGTTGACCTCTGGTGTCATCATCAGAGGCGTTACCTTGTTTTGTTTTAACATTAATTAATTAATTAATTAATTAAGCCATAGCGTGGGTATGGAGGTGAGAGGGAGTCAATTCTCTACTTCCACTAAGTAGGTCCTGGGGATAAACTCAGGACATCAGGCTCGGCAGTAACCAGCTTTATGTAACTGCTGAGCCATCTCTCAGCCCAAAGGAACCTGAAACTCACTGATTGGCTAGACTGTCTGGCCAGTGAGTATCAGGAAGCCACCTTTCTCTTCCTCCCTAGGACACATTATAAGCACATATCACCAAGCCAGCCTTCCTTCCAGCCTTCCTTCCTTCCTTCCTTCCTTCCTTCCTTCCTTCCTTCCTTCCTTCCTTCCTTCCTTCCTTCCTTCCTTCCTTCCTTCTTTCTCTCTCCTCTCTTTCTTTAATGGGTGTTTGGAAGTCGTATCAAGTACTCCTGCTTGAGCAGCAAGTATTTTATCAACTGAACTATCTCCCAACTTGGATACCTCGGATACCAACTTTTTGTTAAGAGAACACTTTGATTTGGTTAAAAAAAAATTTTTTTTGGTGTTTTTGTGACAGGGTCTCCCTGTAGCCCCAGCTGGCCTGGAACTCACTCTATAGACCAGGGTGGCCTTGAACTCACAGAGATCTACCTGCCTCTGCCTAGCCTCCTGAGTGCTAGGATTAAAGGCGTGAGCCACCAGGCCCAGCTGGTTTAAATTTTTTAAATAAAATCTCAGTATTTTTTTTTTTTTTTTGTCTTTTTGAGACACGGTCACCCTGTAGTCCCAACTGGCCTGGAACTTGTTCTGTAGACTAGGCTGGCCTTGAACTCACAGAGATTCATCTCCCTCTGCCTCCCGAGTGCTGGGATTAAAGGTGTGCATCACCATGCCTTTGTATTTATACTAGCAATACAATCATCACATTTGTTCATTATCCCAGGCACTTTATAGATATTGTTTCATTTAGTCCTCAGAACTCTAACAGCTGGAGTTTTTAAAAGATTTTATTTATTTTTATTTAATGTATATGAGTCCTTTGCCTACATGTGTGTAACTGTACTTGTCCCAAGCAGTACCCTTGAAGGTCAGAAGAGGGTATGAGAGCCCTTGGAACTGGAGTTAGCCACCTTGTAGGTACTGGGAAACCCCGGGCTTCTGGAAGGGCAGTGACCTCTGCACCATCTCTCCAGTCCCACAGCTGATTTTTAAATCCAGAGTTAAAAGATAAGAAGACTGAGGTGTAGAGAACTTAACTGACTTGTCAGACAGCATGAGATGGCGCTGGGATTCACCTCTGACTAGCAGACCTTACAGCAAACACTAGACCCTGCTGCATCTCTAGTGCTACTGTCAGCAAAGCTGAACTCATGAAATTATGAGCTCCTCCGTCCTATTATGTTCCTATAGCTTGCAGCATCATTGAGCTGATAATCTCAGAGTAGGGATCAGGGCAAGAACAAAGTTAGAATGTCTACCATGCAAATTCCTTGGAGGCAAAACCCAAAACAAAAGTAACTTAGCTTTGGCAGCTAAACCTCTGATTGCATAACTCTCTTAAAATAAATACCTATTGGCTGAATTTGGCCTACAAGCTTTTTGGTCACTGATCATGCCTGCTCAAGGTCCTAGTTTTGTCTTTAACTATGGCCATCTCAAACTCGGCCTCAGCTGCAGTAGACTAACTTTGGCCCTTGATCCCCTTGTCTTTAAGGAGCTTGGTGCATTCTCTCTGCTGCTCCTGTGGAGATTCCACAGGTCTCTTTCCCTCTATTCCCCTGGCTTCCCATTCGTAGTCTTGAGAGAGTTTCTTTAGGAGCCTCTTAGTCTGCTTAAACATTTCCTCTTGTATTTCCATAGTGTTCCCACTAATGTCTTCCATATTTTCATTGTTAATACATCTGAACCTTCATTAAATTATATTGTAGGCTTCCTAAGAACAAATCCAACATGTGCTTTATTTATAAATAGTATTGAACCATACTGAGCAAAAGTTAGACGTCCCATATTTGTTAAATCCATAAATGTCTCTATGAACTCCAATGCACCCCATTTTTCAGTTTTCCAATTTTAATATAAACTAACATATGCTGAAAGTCTTCAAATGAAACCCTGAATATATTTATACTAAATATAAAATTCACTTCTGCTAAAGGAAATAGTCTCAATACCTAAAATCACTTAGTGTTATATATCTAGCTATATGGTTTCCTTTGAACAGTTTGTACATAGAAGAGGGCTTTAATCTCCAAGAGATAAATTTTTTCATCACTCCTAGAATAGCCCTACATAAGTCACAATTAATTTCTTCAACTAATGCATAAAATCACTGTCTTTCATGTGTTACCCGTAGGAACTACTGTGCCAGTTTTCTATGTGCTCGAATAAGCAAATGCCAGCATTAAGCTGTTTAAAGCATCGTCCATTCGCTGTCACAGAATTTCGCAGGCCAGAAGTCCTGGCAGCTTCTGGGTTTGGCTTAAGGCCTCCTCAGGCCAAGGTGGTGCCAGGCAAACAAGACCTTTATCTGGAAGCTCTTGGAAGAATCCATCCCCATTCCTTACTGTCAGTAGCAGAATCCAGTTCACTGCAGCTATAAGGCTGAAGTCATTTCTTGCAGCCTGTCAGCTTGGGGCCACTCAGCAAATCACACCTGGGCTTCAATTCTCAAAGACCTCTCCCTCTGCTAAAAGCCAAAACACGCCACACCGGGCTGGTGGTGCATGCCTTTAATCCTAGCACTTGGGAGGCAGAGGTAGGCGGATCTTTGTGAGTTCAAGGCCAGCCTGGTCTACAGAGCGAGTCCTGGGACAGCTGGGGCTACAGGGAGACCCTGTCTTGAAAAGACAACAACAACAACAAAAGTCAAAACACTGCTTTTGTAGGAACCATTCAATCAGACTGGTTGAATCTAGATAATCTCCCTTTTGACTAACCCTGTCAACAGACTAAGAACCTTAATTATACTTTCTGCAAAAGTCCTCTTTTGCCATGTAATGTAACAACCACATGTGTCATACCCCATCATAGTCCCAGTCTAGTGGATTAGAGCAAAAAAGTTTGGGAGTCTGTTGTGAGAATTCCAGCCCCATTGATAATAGATAATTTTCACTGTACACCTGAATGTGCATTCACACATTATCTGTTTTTTTTTGGGGGGGGGGGAGACAGGATTTCACTATGTAGCCCTGGGTGGCCTGAAACTCACAGAGATCTGACTGTCTCTGCCTCATGAGTACTGGAATCAAAGGTGTATACCACCCCACCCCAGCACATTATCCTTTTTCATAAATGTACCTCTATTTTACATATAGGAGTGTTTGTCTGCATGTATATATGTGCACTACATGTGTGCCTGGTACTCAGATCCCCTAGAACTGGAGTTATAGAGTCATTGGAAGCTGTCATGTGGGTGCTGAAAACCAAACCCAGTTGCTCTGCAAGAGCAGCAAGTGCTGTTAACTATGGAGCCATCACTCCAGTCCCCACACAATAGCATAGTAAACACCTTAGAATTCAAAGTTGAGGCAGGGTATGGAGAGTATCTACACGTAAAGCAGACCATCACAGAGTGTCAGAACCCAAGGTGATGAGGCGAACTGAGGCAAAAGGACAGAGCCTAAGCTTGAGCCAGGGGGCATGGACCTGGGGGAGGGGCAGGCATCTGTAGGGGTGAGAGGCTAAGCATATATGGCCATATGCTGGTATTGATCAGATAAGGAAAGACATTAAGAATAATGATAATGTTAACTGTCAGTGGAATAGATTAAGGAATGTCTAGGACATTAGTAAAGCACACCTCTAGGTGCGTCTGTGAGGCCATTTCTAGAGAGGAGTAGTAAGTCATGGGGGCTCTGTCCTAATCAACTGATGGATTCTCTTTTTTTTTTTGGTCTTTTCGAGACAGGGTCTCCCTATAGCCCCAGCTGTCCTGGAACTCACTCTAGACCAGGCTGGCCTTGAACTCACAAAGATCCACCTGCCTCTGCCTCCCAAGTGCTAGGATTAAAGGCATGCACCACCACACCCGGCTAACTGATGGATTCTTAATATGATGACATATTGAGACATACTAAAAGGCAGGAGGTAGACCCAAGTAGGAAGAACTAAGTCCCTGGGAGGGTGTCCTTCGGGGACATCCCTTGCCCTGGCTTCTTCCTATATCCCTGCTTTCTTTCTGCCATATGATCTGCTTTGCCTTACAGTGGGCTGCAGAGATGGCTCAGCAGTTAAGAGCACTGGCTGCTCTCAAAGAGGACCCACATTAGGTTCCCAGCACCCCCATGGTGGGTAACGACCATCTGTAACTCCAGTTCCAGGGTATTCAATGCCATCTTCTGGCCTCTGTGGACATCACACACACGAGTGCACTTACATACATGCAGGCAAAACACATAAAATCTTAAAAGACACAATGGGCCCAGAAATAATGGAGCCAGCCATGCTGGGTTGATGACTCTGAATCTTGAGCCAAATAAATAACTCTTTCCCTTCAGTTACATCATGTATTGGTTATAGTGACAAACATACCTAATACAATAATGAGTATCAGGTTTCTCACAGAGAAAGTAGTATTCTACTCTAAAATGAAGCTGTTACTGGATTAGCACACTCAGGCTGCAATTAGAAAGCACCACCAACTATAAGCAACAAACATGTATTTTTTTCCCCGTTATGGAAGCCAAAAGACAAAAGATCAAGATTCCAGGTATCTCACTGGGTAGCTACATAGCTGGCAGGATGGATGGATGGATGGATGGATGGATGGATGAATGAATGAGTGGATGGATGGATGAATGGATGGATGGATGAATGGATGAATAAATGAGTAGATGGATGGATGGATGGATGGCTGAATAGATGGCTGGCTAGATGGATGGATGAATGGATGGATGAATGAATGAGTGGATGTATGGATGAATGTATGGATGAATGAATGAATGAGTGGATGGATGGATGGCTGAATGGATGGATAAATGAATGAATGAGTGGATGGATGGATGGATGGATAAATGAGTGGATGGATGGATGGATGCATGGATAAATGAATGAATGAGTAGGTGGATGGATAGATGGCTGACTGACTGGCTGGATGGATGGATGGCTGAATGAATGGATGGATGGATGGATGGCTGAATGAATGGATAGATGAATGAATGAATGGCTGGTTGGCTGGCAGGCATGTTCTTCTATGTCCTCACATGGGTTTTTTCTTGGTGTGTTGAGTGGAGAGTAAGCTCTCTGATCTCTCCTGAGGACACTAATCCCAGCAGCTCAGGGCCCCGCCCTTATGGTCTCATTTATCTTATTTCCTTCAAAGTCCCCATTTCCAAATATAGACACACTGAGGGTTAGTGACTCAATATGTGAAGTGCACAGGGGTGCACAAACATTCGATGTGCTACAGGATTCTTGGTGAAATGGCTGATTCCAAAGCTAGAGTACAAAAAAAAGTAAGATAAGTTGCATACTACACGTCAAAATACAGGCGATACTCAGGAACATGTAAGCACATGTCAACACAGATCCTTTCCTTAACATGTGCTGGAATTAGTGACCTGTTTCCAAAGAAGAATAAATAGGAAAAATAGCATCTTTACAGAAGAGTACTTAACCAAATGATGAAGGCTGACATCACCAGCGACACATCACAGACCATCACACACCCTCTGGCAGAGCATTTTCAAATGAGGACATCATCTATGTATTCTCCTCCACAACTCTAACCTTAATCTTATCATAAAAGAATCTTAGAACCCCAGATTTTAGAAGATATCTATAAAAACTATCAAGGTCATTAAAATGAAAAAGTGACAAACTGTCATTGAAAAGGAACTAGGAAAACGAGGTGACCAGACGAAATACGGAATCTTCACCAGATCCTGTCATTTAGTTAATAATGATATGCCAATGCTGGTGTCTTGGTTTTGATTAATTTACCCAGCTTATTCAGGGTAGAAGAAACAGGGAATATATGGTAGATCCAGGTACTCTCTTTGCATCTCTCTCTCTCTCTCACACACACACACACACAGAGAGAGAGAGAGAGAGAGAGAGAGAGAGAGAGAGAGAGTCAGTGTGCCAGTACACACACACACACACACACACGTGTATGCGTGTGCAAGCCAGAGCAGGATGCTTCCCATTACTACTCTCCGCTCCTGCCTTCTGTCCAGAGATGACCTCTTGCGGACCAGAGCTGACCATCTGAACTAAGTTGTCTGGCCAGGCCAGGGAGGTCTCAGGATCCACGTACCTCTACTCTCCAGTATTGAGGTTGCAGACATGTGCAGCCATGCCACTTTTTACATGGGTGCTAAGAATTTTGAAATCAGGTCTTCATTTTTACTGAGCAATGCTCTTACCCACCGAGCTTTCTCCCTATCCTTGAAACTTTTACTGTCTAAAACTCTTCCAGAACAAAACGTTTACTCAGAAGGAGCACAGAGGGGCATGAAGCTTTTGCTGCCCAACTCTAAAACAACTGAAGCATCAAAGTCATGATAGGAATAGAACATAACTCACAGAACAGATGAGGAAAATGTGGGCTTGCATTGATGAGTTTGTGCTGACATGAATTAGTCCGGATAAATTGAATACTTAAAAAGGAACAGGATGGTTGCAGTCTTAACCTATCTCCCTGAAAATCTTTATAAATTATTTTTTTGGGGGGTCTTTTCGAGACCCTATAGCCCCAGCTGGCCTGGTACTTGCTCTGTAGACCAGGCTGGCCTTGACTCACAAAGATCCGCCTGCCTCTGCCTCCCAAGTGCTAGGATTAAAGGTATGTGCCACCACACCCGGCAATTATAAAGGAAGGCTTCTGCAGCCTAGTAGATATTACTTTAATAGTAAATCAAAGTGGACTTAATCAACAATGGAGTATATTTAAAATGGGCTGGAGAGATAGCCTAGCGGTTAAGAGCACCGACTGCTCTTGCAGAGGACCAGGGTTCGATCCCCAGCACCCACATGGCGGCTGAGAACCGTCTGTAACTCCAATTCCAGGAGAACTCCAGTTCCAGGGGAATCCAACACCCTCTTCTGACCTATGAGGCATTGCACGACATGGGTGCACAAACCTACATGCAGACAGTACATTCATACACATAAATAAATAAACAAAATTAAAAAAAATTTTAATGTACATCAGGACATTTAAACTGTCCTGCCAAAGAAACACAACTCTAATCTTGAGGGAACATCACACATCCAAACTGAAGAACATTCTGTAAAGTAAATGGCCTGCAGTCTTCAAGAGGGTCATGGACAGACTTGAGCAGTCACTTCAGACTGAAGAAGACCAGAGAGACAGAACAACTATGCACAGTAGGAGACCAAACGGAACCCTTTACTGTAAAGGACAGCATGAGCCAACTAGCCAGGCCAGATGCAGCCTCTGATTAGGAGGTACAAGTTTGACCTCAGTGATGGTAGAGGTGTAATTATGTTGGAAAACTCCCTAGTTTGTAGGAAATGCATGATAAAGTACAGCCATGTGTCTCAGAACAATGCAGTCAAATGCAGTCTACATATACGAAGACCACGAGACTGCAAGAAAACCAACATCAAGCTGGCCACCCACCAGCACCTCAGCTGTGGTACTTCGGAAGCACACAGCAGTCATGTGTCCATGGTAATGGGTAGAAACACACTTATGCCACTCCCAGTCCTGTAAAAATGTAGCATGCATAATTAGAGACTGTATAAAACACTTGTGACCAATAGCCAATAACATTGCTGGTTTATGTATTCACTGTAACACACTGTAAATCATTTTACAGTGTGTTCTTTCTACTTATAACATAGTTTAGTATAAAGCAGTATCCCATGTTTTGTCAACAGTGGCCTCATAATGTGTTCACCCTGATTCTTGACTGCAAGGGGGCACCTGCAGTGGCTGACCATTATGCATGCAGGTCTGTGTGGATGCGCTCCGTAGTATTTGCATGACAGAATCACCAAACTCCATCTCTCAGTGTACACCTGTCATTAAGCTACACGTGACTGTATTCAGGGTGAGTGTACACCTGGTCAGAATGTTTTCTGATGGTTTAAAATTACTTCAAAATCTAAAGTTTCCCAAATTCCTATGTTCTGGTTTCTGACATCACGTTTACTCTAGTTAGGGTTGCAAAAACAGAGAGGTGGAAACTAGTGTGGAATTTTTTTTTAAGTAGTTAAACAGGCAGGATAATAGAAGATCCAAAGTCCAGGAAATAAAAGCAAGCTGGGGACTCAGAGCAGGTAATCACTATGGCTGTTTGGGTAAGGATGTAAATACCAAAGTCCCAGAGAAGGAGGAGGGGGAGGGGCCGAGTGGAAGGCAGAGGAGGAAGAGAGAGTGAATGCAGGTACAAATAGCTTCAAACGATTCCTAATGAATTAAAATATTTGGGTATTCAGGTGCAAACAAATGTTTAGTATTAAGCTTCAAACACCCAAAGAAAATGTATAAACACAGGAAGAGGGAAACTCTTCACAAATCTATAATAATTGCATGAAAGAACACAGTGCTAAGAAAATAAGCTAAGGAGCTCAAGAAAATTGCATGCTTAAAAATATAACATAAGAACAGCTATTTTTTTTTTTTTGGTCTTTTTTTGAGACACGGTCTCCCTGTGGCCCCAGCTGTCCTGGAACTCGCTCTGTAGACCAGGCTAGCCTTGAACTCACAAAGATCTGCCTGCCTCTGCCTCCCGAGTGCTAGGATTAAAGGCGTGCGCCACCACGCCCGGCAAGAACAGCAAGAAGAGCTGTTTTTCTTAACAAGAAATATCAAGACAGCCAGGTGTGATGGTGCAAGCCTTAATTCCAACACTTGGAAGACAGGGGCAGTCAAATCACTGTAAGATCAAAGCCAGCCTGAACTAGATACTGAGTTCTAGGCCTGAACAACATACTGAGTTCTAGGCCAGCTGGGGAGACCCTGTCTTAAAGAGACCAAAAAAAAAAAACGAAAAGAAAAAAAATACTAACATAATGTTCTTGACATGGTTTAAAGTAACTAACTCAATATTTATGTACATATATATATATTTATATACATGTATATGTGTGAATATGTACATGATGCATCTATGTGTGTGTGCGCATGTGGAGGCTAGGATATCTGAAGTTTTGCTCAGACACCCTCTGAGTTTTTGAGACAGGGTCTCTCACTGAACCTGGAGCTCATAGCTTCTGTTAGACTTGCTGGGAAGCTGCAGGGATCCTGTCTCTGCCCGCCCAGCACAAGGATAACTAACAGTCCACACCACATGCAGCCCGGCACTAGGATAACTAATAGTCCACCCCACATGCGGCCCGGCACTAGGATAACAAACAGTCCACACCACAGGTGGCCTGGCACTAGGATAACTAACAGTCCACACCACATGCGGCCCGGCACTAGGATAACTAACAGTCCACACCACATGCAGCCCAGCACTAGGATAACTAACAGTCCACACCACATGCGGCCAAGCACAAGGATAACTAACAGTCCACACCACATGCGGCCAGGCACTAGGATAACTAACAGTCCACACCACATGCAGCCCAGCACTAGGATAACTAACAGTCCACACCACATGCGGCCAAGCACTAGGATAACTAACAGTCCACACCACATGCGGCCAAGCACTAGGATAACTAACAGTCCACACCACATGTGGCCAAGCACTAGGATAACTAATAGTCCACACCACATGCGGCTCGGCACTAGGATAACTAACAGTCCACACCACATGCAGCTTTTTATGTGGATGCTGAGGATCCAAACTTGAGTCTTCATGTTTATACTGCAGGAACTTTCCCAATGCTGGCTTCAAATGTCAAATCTTCTTCCTCTACCTTCTGAGCAGTGATTTACAGGTGTGTGCCACCATGCCCAGCTGGAAAACCTCTTAAAAGAAAACTTTTTTCAACATCTGCTCTGTACCAACCACAGTACCTGGTGGACTGCTGTGAGACCAGACAGTAATAAATCTGTACATTGAACAAGCTGTTTTGTGACTATTTTTATTTTTTTTAATTAAATTTTTAAAAAATTTTTTATGTGTATGAATGTACTGTCTGCATGTAGATTTGTGTATCTGTGTCATGCAGTGCTGCGAAGGTCAGAAGAGGGTGTCAGATTCCCCTGGAACTGGAGTTAAAGATGGTTCTTAGCTGCCATGTGGGTGCTGAGGATCGAACCCAGGTCCTCTGCAAGAGCAGTTGGTGCTCTTAACCGCTAGGCCATCTCTCCAGCCCCTTGACTATTTTTAAAAAGAACATTAGGGAGCCCAGTTTACATTATTGCCCAGATACTATCACCCCCTACATGCATAAAGGTGGCACATAGAGGTTTCCAATGAAAACTCTTCTCCAGGAGCGGCTTGGAAGCTTTGAGCCATGTATGGTGGTGGCATAGGCCTGAGATCCCAGCACTTTGCAGGCTGAAGCTGGAGGACTGTAAGTTTGAGGCCAACCTGAGCCTCACAGTGAAACTGGTTGGTTTCCTTTTTTTTTTTTTTTAAGTTTATAATCCAACTTTTTAATTTTATTTTAATTAAATTTTATTTTTTATTTTGTGTATGAATTCTGTCTGCATGTAGGTTTTGTGCACCCCGTGTCGTGAATGCCATGGAGGCATAGAAGGGGGTGTGTTTCCTTGCGGACCACTGGAACTGGGAGAATTCTCTCTGGAATTGGAGTTACAGGACGGTTCTCAGCCACCTGTGTGGGTGCTGGGGTTGAACTCCACGGTTTGCTGGGGTCCTCTGCAATGAGCAGGTCGGTGCTCTTAATCCATAGGAACGTCATCTCTCTCAGCCCCTACTCTTTTTTTTTTCTTTTTGTTCTTTTGATACAACAGGGTCTTCTGTAGCCTCCACCTGTCCTGAGACATCATTATGTAGACCAGGCTGGCTGAACCCCAGAGATCTCCGCCTCTCCTCCCAAGTGCTAGAAGGTGTGTCACCACCATGCCCAGCCTTGAAACTGTTAAAAAAAAAAAAAAAAAAAAAAGCAAAAGAAGATTAAAAAGAAAAAAATAAGAGAGAAAAGAGAAAAGGGTGAGAGGAGAAGTCTTGGTCCCCTCTGTGGGCTACACTGCTTATTTTTCTTATACCTGTGACCAAATACCTGACCAGAGGAGTTATTGTAGCTCAAAGTTTGAGGGTCCAGTCCACCACAGTGAAGAGGACACAGCAGTGGAAGGGGCTTGCAGGAAAGGGGCATGGGGCTTCCTGTTCACATCTAGGCAGATCAGGAAGCAGAGATCCGACAGGAAGCAGGAACATTCCTAGTGATCCACTTCCCCCCAGAGGGGCTCTACCTCCTGAAGGTGCCACAACCTTCCAAAACAGCTCCTCGAGCTGAGGACCAAGGATTCCAACACGTGAGCCTGTGGGTGGACCTTACAAGCAGCATAGACCTTACAAGCAAACTATATATGTCTATACAAGATGTCCCTGACGTAAGCAAAATGGCACTGACCTTCAACAGCACGTTTCATCCTGGCATACAACTCTCTAGAGAGATCAGAAGCATCACAAGAGACAAATAACCCCTTGGAAATTGTATGTGGATTTGTTTTTGGGGCTATGAATAAATAGCACTGATCTGGAGAGAAGGTTTATAGCTTTCAATACTCATGAGGCAGGCTGAATAATGGATTGTCAGAATAATTTTAAGTGAATGGGACAATTTCACCACCAACAAAGCTAATAAATACAGTGTTACACTGCAAAATTTATTCATTCAGTAAACCTACCCTGTGAGCTTGCTGACTGACAGGCACCTTAACGGAAGTACAGCACTTCTGAACGAGTAGGTTAGCAGCCCCTTTCTGTTCTATGGCCTTCTTGTCAGGTTCTAGGTTAAACAGTGCTGACACAAAGGTCAACATGATATGATCCCTGCCCTCTGTAGCACTTATAATCCAGTATGGAGAGGATTTATGGTATAACAGTGTGAGATAAGAGTATGAGCTTTGGAATCAAACAGACATTAGTTCACTCTGCCACTGGTGAGCTGCGTGATCTTGGCAATGTGTTCAATATTAATTTTGCATCTTATTAATAAAATGGGTATAAGAAATTTTGATTATAGCCTTGTTTATATTTAAATATAAACAATGTAGTCTCAATGTGATTCTAAGAGATGGTAAGTACCCAAAAACCTCAAGCTATTATTCTCACGGATACCCAGAGGAAAGATAAGTTTGTTTTGGCTGGGGAATTAAGCAAGTTCATATTCTACCAGATTCAATTTAGGGAGCCACATTTTAACAGACACTATGTGGCAAAGGGACAATGGTACATGTTCAGGGAAAATAACTAAGATGATCAGGAAACCTGGACTCATGTCTTTAAGACCAGTGATCTAAAAGAATCAGACAGTCCAAACTTCAAGGAAAGCTGGGTGTGGTGGCGCACGCCTTTAATCCTAGCACTTGGGAGGCAGAGGCAGGTGGATCTTTGTGAGGTCAAGGCCAGCAGGGTATACAGAGTGAGTTCCAGGCCAGCTGGGGCTATAGAGAGACCCTGTCTTAAAATAAATAAATAAATAAAAACATCAAGGAAACAAATTTTATACACCCAATATAATTAAAATATGTGTAATAAAGATGACTAAGGTACAGTGGGAGCCTTACAATGGCTCCTGTGAGATGAAAGGTGTTGATAATGTGCTGAAATAAGGACCGGCAGGATGCCCGCACAGGCACTGGCTGTGCAACGATGCAAGCCTTCCGATCTCAGTTAGATCCCCAGAACCCATATA
This sequence comes from Rhizomys pruinosus, assembly GCA_009823505.1. Classification (NCBI taxonomy): domain Eukaryota; kingdom Metazoa; phylum Chordata; class Mammalia; order Rodentia; family Spalacidae; genus Rhizomys; species Rhizomys pruinosus. Next base: position 1,313,843 of record VZQC01001550.1, on the reverse strand, counting down.
AAAAGGTGGAAGGAAAGCAGGGCGTGATGGTGCACACCTTTAATCCTAGCACTTGGGAGGCAGAGGCAGGCGGATCTTTGTGAGTTCAAGGCCAGCCTGGTCTACAGAGTGAGTTCCAGGACAGCTGGGGCTACAGGGAGACCCTGTCTCAAAAAGACCAAAAATAAATAAATAAAATAAATAAATAAATAAATAAATAAAAAGGTGGAAGGAAAGCTGACTCCACAAACTTGTCCTCTGACCTCCACAGACCCATTCATATACACATATAATAATTAATAATAATAATAATAAATCCAACTTTTAAAAAATGTGCTAGAATATCACATGTTAAATGTAGTATCTTCTATATCTCTCCCAATACTGAGATTTTATACTTTTATTAAAGTTCTTTGTTACTGGCGGTTGATAGCAAAAACCAATTTGAGGCACTGAGGAAGATGGTTCAGTCAGTAAAATACTCATCTCACAAGAACAAAGATCTGAATTTATTTGATCCCTAGAACTCATATGAAAGCCAAGTGCAGAGGGATGTGCTTGTAATTCCAGCACTGGGGAGGTGGGTTTTTTTGTGGGGGGGCTAGCCTGCAATAGGGGGTCAGCGCCAAACCAATGAGAGACCTTTTCTCAAAGGAGGTAGACAGGGTTCCTAAGGATGACACCAAAAGTTGTCCTCCAGCCTCCATACACACATACAAATACACATCCAGGAGCACACGGATACAAGTGTGTGCATGTGCGAGTGAGAGAGCGCGTGAGTGCACACACACACACACGAGTTAGTTTTGTTTTTTAATTTTAATTTATTATTTTTATGTGTATGAGTGTACTGTCTGCATGTAGGTTGGTGCAGCCATGTCCTGCAATGCTGCGGAGGTCAGAAGATGGCATTGGATTCCCCAGGAACTGGAGTTAAAGACGGTTCTTAGCCATGATGTGGATGCTGGGAATCGAACCCAGGTCCTCCTCAAGAGAAGTCGGTGCTCTTAACCACTGAGCCATCTCTCCAGCCCCTAGCTTTGTTTTTTTATTAAAACCAGCTTGAGCGGATCTTTGTGAGTTCAAGGCCAGTGTGGTCTACAGAGTGAGTTCCAGGACAGCTGAGGCTACAGGGAGACCCTGTCTCAAAAAGACCAAAAAAAAAACAGCTTGCAATGAGTGAAAGAATAAAGGGAACCACAGGCTCATATAGTCATGGAACCCTGAGAAAGGTTAGCTTCAGAGCCTTAGGCTTCTAACCCAGCTTCTCTCCACCTTCTGGCATCCACTCTGTCCTCTGCCAGTTGCACCCAGGGCTATATGTTCCTGCTTTTGAGCCCAGTGAGGAGAGAGAGATTATTTGCCTTAACAACCAATTTCCATGGCTTTGGTATTTTTTAATTTAAAAATACATTTATTTATTATCTATTCATTTGTTTGAGAGAGACAGACAGAGATAGAGATAGAGACAGAGAGAGAGAGACACAGAGAGACAGAGACAGAGAACACAAGTTGCAGGAGTCAATTTCCTTCCACCATGTTGGGCCCAGGTGTCTTTAGTGACCAGTGTCTTTACCTACTGAGCCACTTGCCAGCCTGGCCTCTGTGCTGTACCAGGCTGAATGATCATGATGGCCAGGGGACCACTGAGCATAGATGGGTCAAGGTCCAGTAACAGTCTGTTCTTTAACCAATTTCTCAGGCAAAAGGGAAGGAGGATCCAGTTGTTTGGCTTCTGTCACCTCTGCAAGTGAACAGAGATGAAGCCCATCTGTCCCACAGGGAGGGAGCAGCAGGCCCTCAAAGGAAATTCTGGGTGTGGCTTTGAAAAGCAAGAAGGGGAGACTGGGTAATAGCAGCATGAGTTTCCCAGCAAGAAGCAAATGGTGCACGGCAAGTGATTATATAAAAGACATGAAGGAAAGAAGGGGCCCTGGCGAGAAGAGGAAAGGGCCAGTGGGACAGGACAGGGACAGAAAAGGATCATGGGTAATTATTTTGGTACAGTGAATATAAGCTAATAAAGAAAAAAAGAAGGAATTACAGAAAAGTTTTATAAGAGATAACTTACAAAGGTTTAAAGAAATCCTGTGGTTAGTCGTGGTTCTCCATGTCCCTGTGCCTAAGATGATGAGCCAGAGAACTGAGTGGACCAGAGTGCACTGGACAGGAAGCAGCCTACACAGTCAGCCCCCTGTGGAGCCTGGAAAAGATATCGCCTGGTGAGTCGAGTCAAAGACAAGTAGAGTACAGAGAGAGTCTACCCCATTTTGCAGTCTCCAGCACAGGCTGGCCCACACCCCCAGAGTGCTAAGAAGGTGGAGAACAGATCTGCAGAGCAGCTGTGACACATTCAGCCAGGCTACCAACAGTCCTCCCCTGCAGATAACCATCAGCCAAAATGTAAAGGCGAGAGAGCCAAGTGTGCTAGGTAGGCAAGCTGATGCCCCCCCCCCACTACCCCCGTCAAAGAAAGGCAACTGTGAAGAGAGGAGCAGAGACAAGCCCACAATTGGTATTGCATTTTCTTTCTTCCTTTCATTTTCACATTTTAGTATTTCTTGCTTTTCCTATGTCAGGCTAAGGAGAGCTAAGCGCAAAGCTACAATGTCTACAGAAGAGAGGGGGAGCCACCGAAACCCCTAAGGACCAGAGACCACCCAGAAAGAAAGATAAATGGGAACAGAAGACCCAAAAGGCAAAACTCAGGGGCAGGTAGTAGGGATCCCTTTGAGCAACACCTCCTCTTAATTGGAGTTGATTTTACTTAGCGTTTTTCCTATTTTTTAAGTCTTACTTATTAAGAGTTCTGCTGCCCTCAGACACAGGAGCAGCCATCATTGATAAGCAGCCAGGATCCAGCTCTTAACAAAGCTGCCTAGATGTTATTGTGTGACTGGGTGTAATCCTACCCACCCCAAGCAAACACAATGTAAATGGATGTTCAAATGTGAACCTGTAAAGCTCAACACCATCCGACATATTCTTTCTATGGAAAGAGTTGTTGCAGCTGTGAAGAATAGTATCTAAGCATAACCTGCTTTTAACTGGGAAATACTTTATATAGATTTTATGAGGCTTCTTAAGGCTGACTCTGAAAAAGCATTAGGATGCTGGCCACAAAGAACCCTTGAATGTGTTTTCAGAACAGAGAACAGCATTTCTGAACCACTTCTCAAGGATTTCTGCCAAAACTTGAAACTTGAGGAGGCTGTGGTGTCCCAGAAATCTAGAAGTATATTTCATTAGCAGCTTGCAGTGTCCCTGTTACACTGGGAATAGAATAATGGAATACACTAAACAGATACAATGCATAAGTCAGGTCTACTTAGTTATACTAGAAACGGAAACAGAAGACACAACTTTCAAGTATCATACCACACTAAAAACTATAATCTTGATTAGAGAAGAATAATTTTCAAATGAGAAAGCATCCCAATATTGTCAGGAGAAATAAATAATAGCTCTATTTTTAAAAGAGGCCATAATTACTGAATACATTGTTTTTAAAAAGCACTGTAATTTAAAACCCCACAGTTACAGGACTCAAAGTATCTAAGAAACTCATATTGTTTACATTCGCGCGCGTGCACACACACACACACACACACACACAACTATCCTGAGTAGGAACCAGAACTCAGGCTATGCTGTGACTCAGCCACAGAGCAATTGGGTAGCATGTATGAAATCCTGGGTTTGACACCCCCTGATACCACAGACAAGCAAACAAAACCCCAGGGCTCAAATTATTCACTAAAATTTACTGTAAAGAGCTACATGTGTTACTCACTATAAGTTATTCCCTATAAATAATTACAATGCAAACCACTAACACTGAGAGACATAAGTATATTCAAATCACAGGGGCAGCTTCACAAAGCTAGCGTAGAACCCAGAGTGGGACTAAGAGGAAACAGGAGCAGAGACAGGGGGATTAGGGAGGGCCAAGTACCAGAAGCCTAGGATCTAGATTCCAGCCCACCTCACAGTAGAAGAGGAACACAGGAAGCCAGGGGATGAAAATGGTTCATCTTCCGGAAGTGAAGAAACAGCAACAACAAGCCCCCCCCCCCTTTTTTGGTAAAGCAGTTAAGTTAAATAACTTTCTTAAGGGCTGGAGAGATGGCCTAGCGGTTAAGAGCGCCGACCGCTCTTACAGAGGACCCGGGTTCGATCCCCAGCACCCACATGGCGGCTGAGAACCGTCTGAAGCTCCAATTCCAGGAGAACTCCAGTTCCAGGGGAATCCGAGACCCTCTTCTGAACTCCGCGGCGTTGCACGACACGGGTGCACAGACTTGCATGCAGACAGTACATTCATACACATACAGAAA
>VZQC01001550.1:1261468-1308725 GCA_009823505.1 Rhizomys pruinosus | reverse complement strand
TTTATTAATTTTATTTATTTCTGTATGTGTATGAATGTACTGTCTGCATGCAAGTTTGTGCACCCGTGTCGTGCAATGCCGCGGAGGTCAGAAGAGGGTGTCAGATTCCCCTGGAACTGGAGTTCTCCTGGAATTGGAGTTTCAGACGGTTCTCGGCCGCCATGTGGGTGCTGGGGATTGAACCCGGGTCCTCTGTAAGAGCGGTCGGCGCTCTTAACCGCTAGGCCATCTCTCCAGCCCTTTTTTTTGGTCTTTTTGAGACAGGGTCTCTCTATAGTCCCAGCTGGCCTGGACCAGACTGACCTTGAACTCACAGAGATCCACCTGCCTCTGCCTCCTGAGTGCTAGGATTAAAGGCATGCACCGCCACGCTCAGCTTAAAGACTGTTCTTAGCCACCATGTGGATGCTGGGATTCGAACCCAGGTCCTCTTGCAAGAGCAGTCAGTGCTCTTAACTGCTGAGCCATCTCTCCAGCCCTCCCAGGTCATTTCTTCTTTTGTTTTTGTTTTTTGGGTTTTTTTTAGGTTCATTTCTTTTTTTAATTTTTATTTATTTTATTATGTGTATGAATGTACTGTCTGCATGTAGGTCTGTGCACCAGTGTCGTGCAATGCCGCGGAGGTCAGAAGAGGGCGTCGGATCCCCCTGGAACTGGAGTTAAAGATGGTTCTCAGCCACCACATGGGTGCTGGGGATCAAACCCGGGTCCTCTGCAAGAGCATTTGGTGCTCTTAACCACTAGGCCATCTCTCCAGCCCTTAGGGTAATTTCTTTTAAAGCAGGAAAGAGACATGACCCAATATGTGTCTCAAGTGAAGCAATACGAAGGCCCTAAGACACAGGATCACAGGTGACAAACTAAAAAGTTACAGTAGTCTCTGTAAAAGATAGAGCTAAGACTGGGAAAACAGAAACCAGGAAGATTCCAGAAAGTTATGGAGGCAGGTCAGTCAGGGTCTAACTAAATTCATAGTAATTATCCAATAAGAAAACTTTTGAAAAGGTAAAGACTTCAATATCACCACATACATATGTGTACTTGTGCGTGTTATTTATTTACTACTAGATTGACTCCATAAAGTTCTAGGAAGTCTAAATTATTTTGGGATTAAGACTTTATGGTGTTGAGCTTAAACACTTTCTTAATTTGGTTTTTCCTCAATACTGGGGATCAATCCCAGGGACTATGTGTGCTAGGTAAGCACTCCACCACTGAGCTGTATCCCCAACCCTCTTTGAACAATTATTAATTTTAAGGAAATTTTTAATTAAAATTGTGTTTTAATTTTTATAGGATCTGACTAAGAGCCCAGGAAGGTCTTTGGCTTGCAGGGTTCCTTACTTGCCCTCACAGGTAGCTGGCACTACAGGCTGGTGCCACTAGACCTAGCAAGATTTTATAGTTAATATACAAATATATATATGGTGTATGTACTTCTCAATATTGCACTTCAAAATCCTTACAGCATGTACTTTAATTTTAGAAACCATAAGTTGTAGAATGTCATTGTAAATGTTACAGAAACAAACATATAAAGAAATTAAAACAGAATTTGATTAGAAAAATTGTATTTAAAAGGAAAATACCCAGGGGCTAAGAGATAGCTTAGTCAATAAAGTACTTCATAAACATTAGGACCTGGGTTCCATCCCCAGAACCCAGAAACATGGTAGTGCATGCTTATAATCCCAGGGCAGGAGAGGCCAAGACAGGAGGGTTCCTGGGGCTTGTGGATGAACCAGCCTAGTCTAACAGGTGAGCTCCTGATCAATAAGACATTGTCTCAGAAAAGAAAGACAGCTAGACAGCATTCCTTGGGATGACACTGGAGGCTGACCTCTGGCCTCCATACACACACACACACACACACACAAGCATACATGCACGTACATACATAAGCACACAAACGTGCATTTAAAAAAGAAAATCTCTAGTTTCTTTAATGTTCAGAGCAAACTTTTGGGTTCCTATTAATCACTTACTAATCAGTAGTTTTTCTAGAGACATAACAACCCACCTTGAAAGCTAGAGTAAAGAATATCCTTTGCCCCTTCGTATGAGATTTTAAAATAAATGAGCAAATAAACTTTTCTAGAAATAGAACATTTCAAATATCTAATTTATAACTAAGCAAAATCATTTATAACAGAAAGTATGCAGTTTTATCCCCAGAAATATAATGTAATCTCTCCTGGATAAAAGATTAAAAAAAAAATAGGGGCTAGAGCGATGGCTCAGTGGTTAAGAGCACTGGCTGCTCTGGCAGAAGACCTGAGTTTGGTTCCCAGAACCCATATGGTGGCTAGCAACCATTCATAACTCCAGTTCCAGGCAGTCTGGCGCCCTCTTCTGACCTCTGTGGAGATTGCACAACATGAGTGCACTTGCATATATGCAGACAATATACTCATATACATAGACTAAAAGTAAGAAATAAATAGAAAAAAATCGTTTTAAAAGCAAATACTTCACTTTAAGGACTGGAGACGTGGTTCAGGAGTTAAAAGAGGTTGTTGCTCTTGCAAAGGTTCAGTTTCTAGCACCTACATGGTAGCTCACAACCACTTGCAATTACAGTTCCAGGATAACTGATGCCCTCTTCTGGCCTACCCTGGATCCTGCATGCATGTGGAGCACATAAACTTATGCAGGCGTGTGTGTGTGTGCGCACACACACACACACACACACACACATACACATACCACACACACACACAATTAAAATAAATCTTTAAAAAGAAAATCCAACACAAAAAAGTAGATGGCACAAAATTTAATTTTACCAGATAAGTAAAAATCACCATTATTTATTAACCAAAATAATGTATAGGACTATCTTTTAATTTTTTTTTTTTTTTTTTTTGGTCTTTTCAAGACAGGGTCTCCCTGTAGCCCCAGCTGTCCTGGAACTCACTCTGTAGACCAGGCTGGCCTTGAACTTGCAAAGATCTGCCTGCCTCTGCCTCCCAAGTGCTAGGATTAAAGGCATGCGCCACCATGCCCGGCTGAGATTATGTTTTTTATGCCTCATCCAGCAATGTTAATGGACATTTCCCTACCTCCTGGATTACTTTTGTCTTCGAAAGACCTAAAACATTACACATTACTTTAATGTGAACTTCTTGCTTTCAAATCAGGCCATTTTTTTTTTCTAATTTTATTTTATTTTTTGTGTGTATGGATGTACTGTCTGCATGTAGGTTTGTGCACCTGTGTCGTGCAATGCCGTGGAGGTCAGAAGAGGGTGTCAGATTCCCCTGGAACTGGAGTTAAAGACGGTTCTCAGCTGCCATGTGGGTGCTGGGGATCAAACCCAGGTCCTCTGCAAGAGCGGTCAGCGCTCTTAACCACTAGGCCATCTCTTCAGCCCCTCTTTTAATTACTTTTCAAAATTAACATACTTACCTATGTAAGACTGACCACTGTTATTATGAACATGATCAGAAGACTAGTAAGGTAGTCCAAGTTAGAAGGACAGCAGAGGAAAAGCAAGACTGTGTTCCAGAGAGTCGTACATATCATATAACCTTGATCTGTCTAGATTTTAAAACTGTACAGTAGAACTATTAAAACATTTTATTATGCAAATTACTATAGAAAGGTAAATGCATGGACAAGTCTGGAGATCTTGGCTTACCAACCTTGACCACTGCGGGCAGTTGTGTTCTGGATTTTAAATTAACCTCTCCAGTTCTCAACAAAAAATATGGTGTAAGAATTGAACTTAGTGTAAGATTTTAAACTACTTCACAGGAGGATAGGGCTTAAGCCAATTTTGTTGGTTTATGCTTGCTACTTTTACCAAAAATCCCAAGATTTAGATTAAACATAAACTTATAACAGATAAAGAATATCCCACAAATAATCCTGGGTACAATTCTCAAAGAGCCTTCCTTCATCACAGATAGGAGGCAGAATTAAAATCCTTCCTAAGACCCTTGGGTGTATTTCCCACCTCTTTTGAGACTAGAAATTTGAGAGATAACAGCAAAGCAAGAACAGTAAGAACTGACTTGAATTTGCATGTAAGTATTTTTAGAATCCATGCAAGGAAATGTTCTAACAGAAATAGTTGACATTCAACAAAGGAAATCAAGACACTTCTCCATCTTCTCCTGGATTATCTACCCTAGAACTGCTGCATCCTTCATTTATGCTGTAGAAATACCACCTACAAGTCAGGCGTGGTAGCACACACCTTTAATCCCAGCATTCAGGTGGATCTCTGTGAGTTCAAGGCTGGCCTGGTCTATATAGCCAGTTCCAGGACAGCTGGGGCTACAGGGAGACGCTGTCTCAAAAAAACCCAAAAAAACAGAAATACCACCTGCTTCTCCCAAGCCCCCTCACCCTGAGCTCCCTGGTGGTCCCCTCTCTACACAGACAGGAAAGTTGCTTTTTCCATGCAGAGCTCCTTCAGGTAGTGGGACAGAAATCACCTGACAGAAGGGCAGGCGGCGGCATAGCAGGTCACACATTAACAGGGATGAGGTGGAAAAGCATTAACAGAGGATTTTTTTTCTCTGCATTTAGAAACAAAATGACCCCACCTACATATGAGCTATGAGGTTACAGGCTCATATTTATTATGCCTGCATAAAGTCTTACAACAGGATGGAGGTGCGCATTTGTCATAGTCTGTGTCAACAGGAAAGAACTGCCATGAACTGTCAACAGCCAGCCCTCTTGCAGCTCTAGGTTTCAAGTCACAAAAGGACCTTCATGAATCTACCCAAATATCCACCTGTATGGGCCACCCAGCACTCTCGACATATATTGAAAAAATATATATATATGAAATATTGTGAGCATATGGACATTTAAGAAACCCTGAAGAATCTAGTCAACTGTTTCGTGTTTGCGGTAAAAACAAATACAGGTGCACTTATTTGAAGAGGAGACGAGAACAATAGCATCCCAGGGCAGTTGGCAGAGTCCTTGTCTTGCATTCACAAGGCCCTGGGTTCGATCCCCAGCATCACACACCGGTCCATCTGTCTGTCTGTCTGTCTGTCTCTCTTACACACACACACACGACTACTTTGCTGGGTGTGGCACACACCTGTAATCCCAGGATGAGAAAGGTGGAGGAAGAGGACGAGGAGTTCAAGGCGTGGGATATAGGAGACCCTGTCTGACAGAGGACGAAGAGGAGCGGGCAGAGCAGCGGAGAGAGAATCGTAGATAAACACTTCTCAAAATTTTCTAGCTTTTCTATCGTAAGTTTTAGCTTTTAACTTCTGCAATTACGGGGGGGGGGAGTTAAATCGATCGAGGCTTTCTAATCCTGAAGCAACAGCTAATCTGGATTAACCACACGGAGCGGCTTATCTTTAAACAGCACACAAGTCACTGAGGAAATCTGCTGTACTTGATTTGATAGAAGGCTGCAAGACTCTCCAGCGAAGTATGAACCTCGTTTCTCCGGGCCTTAGCGAAGGGAGCAAAGTTGTTCATACAAACTTGGTCAAGTGCTTCTGCAGCAGCAAAGCTCTCCCAGCTCTCCCGTGACCCCGCCCCCTCCTCGCAACCCAAGTCCCGCACACGCCAGGAGGGACCCCTGCCCGTCTGGAGAGTGTTCCCAAAGCAAGTCCCTCAAACCTGAGCTCCGCAGCCCTCCTCCACCTACATCACCCTGTCGCCCTCGCCAGGCCACTCCCCAGCGCGGGGATCAGCTGGGACTCCTGGCGCTCGGTGTCCCCGGCCCCGGCCCCGTCGCCCCGGCCGGGTGCCAGTACCTGGCAGCTGCTGTCCTGGGGCAGGTTTTTCACCAGGATTTTCCGCCGGTTGCTCAGCTCCCGCCGCATCCGCTGCAACCGCGCGGAGACCTCCTCGGGGTGCAACGCGGAGACCTCCTCGGGGCGCAGCGCCGCCACCTCCTCGGGATGCAGCGCGGAGACTTCCCCTGGATGCACCTCCTGTCCCGCGGCCTCCCCGGGCGCCCCTGCAGACGGACCCGGCTCCGGGCCCGCGCCCCCGGCGCGGCTTTCCCGCGCCGCCATCTTCCCGGTGTCCCGCTGCGGATTCGGCGAGGCCAGAGCCCAGCGACAGAGAAAGCAGAGAGGCCGCGCGGGGGCGAGACAGGCCGACCGCTGAGCTAGGGTTAGCGGGCGGGGGAGGCGGCGCAGCCGCCGGTGTGGGCGCGGACTGACTCGGACCACGCCCTTCTGACCACGCCCACGCCTCAGGCCACGCCTCCAGACACCTGCCAGCATGAGGCGTCAGTGGCGGGACTTGAACCCCTGGCCTTTGCGCCCACGCACCGCCGCTGCCCTGCTGGCGCGCTCGGTTCCCCTCCCAATCCTGGGTGCCTAAGGCGGCCCCGCGAAGCCCGGAGAACCTGGACCCCAACTCTACTGTCAAGATGTCCATTATTTGGCTAGGTTTGAGTTTTTAACGCAAAATAAAATGGGAGGTTTTCTAGCAAGTAAAGAGGAATATTCTGGGGGAAAGTTTGGTTTATTTGGTAAGAACAGAGCGTAATATATTTTCCTAGGTGTGTATGTCTTTTACCAGTTTCTCTGTCCCTAAGATGGAGAACCTGGCTGTTTGTGTGTGCATTGGAAAGTGATGCTGTTGAAACAAAGGCTGGAGGGGCTGTGGCAGAGGGGAGGCAGATATGTTACTTAGAACCTTGGAATTGAAACTTTGGAAGGAGAAGTGCAGTGTAGAGATCTACCTGGTCAAAGTGACATCACAGCAAACAGCCTTGGACGGGCGCCAGACGAAGTGTGCATACCAAGTGTGCTCTGTGCAAATACTCTCAAGTTAAAAGCAGAAGCCTCTTTAACCCTAGCACCTGATGCATAGAGAGAAATGTCATAAACATAACCAAAATATATATATATATATATATATAATGGATTTTTTAATATCATGAAGAGGCTACAGAGACAAACCAATGGTTAAGAGCCCTTACTGATCCTGCAGAAAACTTCCATTTGGTTCCCAGCACCCAGGATCACAAATGCTTGTATTTGCAGCTCTGGGGGAATCCAACATTCTCTTCTGGCCTCCATGGGCACATGTAACATACATTTGCATAGACACACATAAATCAACATAAATTTAAGATATCATGAATTCAGTACTTAACAGCTGCCACCCACATATTTCTAAGTATGTTATGCTATCTCATTATAAAAAATAATCCAGGGCGGGCTGGAGAGATGGCCTAGCGGTTAAGAGTGCCGACTGCTCTTAACAGAGGACCTGGGTTCAATCCCACATGGCGGCCGAGAACCGTCTGAAACTCCAATTCCAGGAGAACTCCAGTTCCAGGGGAATCCAATACCCTCTTCTGACCTCTGCGGCATTGCACGACACGGGTGCACAAACTTGCATGCAGACAGCACATTCATACACATACAGAAATAAATAAAATTAATTTAAAAATTAAAAAAAATAAAAATAATCCAGGGCTGGAGAGATGGCCTAGTGGTTAAGAGTGCTGACTGCTCTTGCAGAGGACCTGGGTTCGATCCCCAGCACCCACATGGTGGCTGAGAACCGTCTTTGACTCCAGTTCCAGGGGAATCCGATGCCCTCTTCTGACCTCTGTGGCATTGCACAAACCTACATGCAGACAGTACCTATACACACATGCAAAAATAAATAAAAAATAATCCAATTAGGTACATTATATTTTCCTCACATTACACATGAAGAAATGGAAAGTGAGCATTAATTTTAAGGTCCAACATTCCAGATAATATAATCTGTAATCCCTTCACTGCCCCCCTAATTATGGCTAATAGTTCTCAAACTGTTCTCTAACATTTGTATAATGAAAATGATTTGGGGCAATGCACCTATATTCATAACATACTAGTCCCATAGCCTCAGGGTGAAGAGCATTTACCCACTGCAGTGTATACACACAGTGAAAGGTTCTTCAGCCATAAAAAGAACTCCATTACTGCCAAAGAGTGTTGAACCTCCAAAGCACTAAGCAGAAGAAGCGTGAGACAACAGTTACTTACTGTGTGATTTCATTCACAGAAGAAACACCCAAAACAGGTAAATCCATAGAGCAAATCAAGGTGTGTGGTGGCCAGGGCCAGAGAGGAGGGGCTCACAAGATGCTCAGTGGGCTAGAGGTAGCAGCTAGCAAACACTGTAAATGTACTCAGTATTGCCTCCTAACCGTTTAGTTGTAACTGGTTAATTATATGAACTTCCTCTCGTAAACATTGGTCTCCCTGTTGCTGTAATAAGATACTTTGACAAAAGCAACTCAAGGGAGAAGGAGCTGTTTCATCTCACAGTTCAAGGACACAGGCCATCAAGGCAGGAGCTGAGGCAGCTGGTCCCGTGGAATCCACACTCAGGAACAGAAAGCAGTGAGAGCATGGGCCTGCTCACTCCATTCTCCTCTTTAAGAGTCCAGGATCCCAGTCAGGGAATGAATGGCACCACCCACAGTAGCCAGTTTCCCACTCCCATTAATATTGTCTAGATAATCCCCCACCTGGATACCTAGAAGTGGGAGATCATCTAGACAGCTTAATTTAGATAATCCCTCATAGGTGTGGCTGGATTCTTCTAGGTGATTCCAGATCCGGTCAAGTTGATAACACTGTCACTACATGTTTAAACGACATTTGCAGTTTATAGCCATTCCCCACCCCCTTTTTAAAATTTTTATTTTATTTTTATGTGTATGAATGTACTGTCTGCATGCAGGTTTGTGCACCTGTGTCGTGCAATGCTGCAGATGTCAGAAGAGGGTGTCGGATTCCCCTGGAACTGGATTTACAGACGGTTCTCAGCCGTCATGTGGGTGCTGGGAATTGAACCCAGGTCCTCTGCAAGAGCAGTCGGTGCTCTTTTTTTTTGTTTGTTTTTTGTTTTTTTTTTTTCACATAAATTTATTTTTATTTTTTTAACAAATCTAGACCCGTGTTCCCACCCATTCCCCCACCCCGCAGTCGGTGCTTTTAACCGCTAGGCCATCTCTCCAGCCCCCATTCCCCCCCTTTTACAGTCTATATTATAATATCCTTTATTAACCAATATATTTTAACATTATTACATTTATGGCTGTACATTGTTCTGAGACTTACTATAATTTAGTAGTCTTCAGGTAGTCAAATTTTTTATCCACTGTAAACAACATGGGATCTAATATCCTGTGTCTATATTTGAAGACCTTTGTTTTTTCATCAAATAAAGAATTAGAAACGATTTCTGTCCAAGAAATGAGCACAGTTTAAAGATTTGACTATGTAGTTCAAAACTACCATCTTGAGATTTTCCAGTCATCAGGACTGAGAAGAGAGAAAAACAGAGGGAGGGAGGGAGAGAGAGAGAAATAGAGATAGAGATAGAGAGAGAGAGAGAGAGAGAGAATGAATATTTCTCAGCTTGCATCCATAATATTCCAATGTCAAAAATATCCCCCTTTTTGTTTTAAACTTTATTCCTTTGATTTAAAATTACATGCATTTTAAACTTAACTGAAAACTGATGTCATAGAGCTAGGAGACTTGAAAGGTTATTCTTTACAGTGGGCCAGAAACAAGAATAGCCTTAGCCTATGCTGTATTGAGAGTCATTCATTAAGGTTCAGAACATATGCTTATCCAAATGAGTACTGTCTCCTTAACAAACAGTTATCAAATGTCTATTATGTTCTAGACAATAGATATATAGAGGCACCAAGAATACAGAAATAATAAAATAAGTTTCCTGACTGATCAGGGCTCAGTCTCATTGGGAAAGAATTATGTAATAATTATAATTGAGTCTAATTAATAAGTAGGCAAGCAGAACTTCTGGGGCAGTCCTGGCAAACAGTGATCTCATCTAACTTTAGTGATGTTGCCTTTGCTTGAAGGCTTTTCTCAATGGCTATTTGCCTATTGACTTCAAAACCTACATCAAATTATTCTGCATGGCTTCTGTGGTAGCAAAAATTCATCTTTTTGAGAATGGTTCAATTTTAAATGTTATTTGAAGTCAAGTCTGGTGAATAAATCAGACCTCTCTTTTTGCTTGATTTTGTTTGTTTTTTTGTTTTCTATGTGATGACAGTTGTTCAGCTTTAGGATCAACAATTCTTCCTTATTACTTTTGTTCAACTATTTCAAAAAGTTTGGAAAAAATAACAGTCTAACTGATTAAATACTTAAAACTGAATTGAGTGTTCTTTCCACATTAAAAAGCTGGGAGTGGAAGCTACAAAGACTTCGGAAATTTACTCTTTGTGATTCAAAAGAAGAGAGTTCATTGCAGGTTTTAAGCTGATCCTAAATTGCAACTTCTGTTGCAAACTGAGAAACACTCTAATCTGGTAGAGTGTAATTATCAAGCAGCAATGTATTTACCAATATCCATGGGTCATCATCATGATCTATATAATTACTTTGTTCTTAAAATATGAGCCATGTATTCACTTTAGCCTTTATTATTTTAAATATGGGTGGCTACATTGTATACATTTTAAATTAATTAATTAATTTTTTTATGTGTATTGAGTGTACTGTCTGCATGTAGGTTGGTGCACCCGTGTCCTGCAATGCCATGGAGATCAGAAGAGGGCATTGGATTCCCCTGGAACTGGAGTTAAAGACGGTTCTTAGCCACCATGTGGGTATTGGGAATCGAACCTGGGTCCTCTGCAAGAGCAGTCGGTGCTCTTAACCTGAGCCATCTCTCCAGCCCCTACATTGTATATTTTTAAACCTTTGCAATTGGGGGAATTATTGCAAAGGTGTAGTAAGTCTTACTACTTCTAATGAAAACATCCTCCTGTATCTAAACATTATAATTATGTATTATGTGGTTTAAAGCAGTTAAATGGGGATGGAGGTGTAGCTCAGTTGGTGGCGTGCTTGCTTAGCAAGAATGAAGCCCCAGGTTTAGTCCCGGGGGTTCAGTCCCTAGAACTGCATAACATAGCAATGGTGGTCCACACCTGTGATTCCATCACTGAGGAGGTGAGGGCAGGAGAATCAAAAGTTCAAGATCATCCTTGGCTGCATTGTGAGTTTGAGGCCATTGTGAATATATGAGACTTGGCCCAGGAAAGAAAAGAAGAAAAAGAGGAGGAGAAGGAAGGGAAGGAGAGGGAAGGAGAAGGGAGAAGAAGGGAGAGAGAAAAAGTTATGTGAAAAGATTTGTATATTATGAGGACATTACATTTGAATATTCAACAATATATATGGAATGCCTACAATGTACCAAACACAGCACAATGCTCTGGGCTTGATTTTTATTCAGAAATGGACTTTTCTCTAGAGAAAGTAATTACAATTCAGTAATTGCAAGATTAGTATGGTAAATACTGTTAATAAAGGGCTCAGTAGCATAGGGCAGGGGCTTGATTTAACCTAGGGGATCTATCACGAGAAGTGGGGTCTTGGGGACAAGCAGAACTTTTGTACATGAGATGGGGCAAGTACTGAAGTGGAGTGCACACAAAGGGCAGATAGCATCAACATGACAGGCACAGCCCTGCAGTTATGATTCCCGTTGTAGGAACAGAATCCATTTTAAGTGAAGGCATCAGTAAGGCATCAAAGGTGACTGCAGAAAACTGGAACATCAGAGGCTCTCAGAGAAGCGGTCTCGACCGCTCAGCATTTTGAAAAACAACTCTGAAAACAATGGAGACAATATATCAGGTGCTAGGGAATCCTTTGAGACAAAGTAACAATGTTTCACACTGAAATAATGACAAGAAGGGCAATAAAGTGTCTAAGTTTGAAACCCTATAACTGCCTGTGATGTAGCTGAGATGTGCTTTTGTGCCGGTGAGGAATCCCAATCAGAGAAGGTGAGGCTCCTTGTCAAAGACACAGCAGGCAGGGCCACCGGTTCCAATGTAAATCCGCCTGTCTTGGGGGCCCAGATATATAATACTGTGAAGCTGTAGCCACAGGAAGGGTTGAGGCTTTCCTGAGACAAACACAAAAGAGCTAAGTAGAAGCAAAATATAGCCGCTAGAGCAGGGGCCAGAGTCAAATTACTCAACTTAATTTTGTGTAACCACCTGGCATTACATGTCCATTGTGTCTTAAAATCAGAGCAGTTGCTATTGTTGGTAGAGACTCTCACAAGACTGGGCTCAGTGACATTCCTTTGTGGAGGGAGGGGGCCTCACAAGCTCATGAGATCCCATCTTGATATATGAGTGGTTAACAATTGCAATTGGGGTCTTCTTCAGAGGTGGAGCACCTGTAAATTGCCTGTGTTCCCCAACAGCGTCCTCACTTAGCTTTTGTAAATAGTGCCAATGAAACTCCTTGATATGAATTGGACTACAGTGTACCACTGCCCTCTCCTTCCCCAGGAAGTTACCTCTCACTGCTTTCTGCTACTGATCTTGTACTCCATGCTGTACCAGCTATAAAAATGAATGAATAATTAACTAATTCTTTAAAATACTCAGAAGAAGGAAAAAGATTGGAAATGAACTAGGAGGATGTGGCTTCAGAGAACCCGAGGGAGCAAAATGTCTTTTTCAGTCTTCATCGTATCTGCTCTCAGCTGCATTGACACCCTGCTATTCTCCCTCTTGAGATGAGAGAGAGAGAGAGAGAGAGAGAGAGAGAGAGAGAGAGAGAGAGAGGAAGAGGAAGAGGAGGAGGAGGAAGAGGAGGAGAAGGAAGAGGAAGATGCAGCAGCTGTAGGCTGGTTTTGAACTTACAATGTCCTTCCCAGCCTCCCAAGGGCTGGAAATACATGTAAGTGCCACCAAGCCCAGCTCCAAGAATTCACTTTAATAGGAGGCTGGAGAAATGACTCAGCAATTACAAGCACTGGCTGCTCTTGCAGAAGACCCAGGTAGTCACAGCACCCACGTGCTGGCTAATGACTGTCCATTACTCCAGTTCCAGGGGATCTGACATCCTCTCTGACCTCTGTAGGCATTGCGGGAATGGGTGTTCTTACATGCAAGCAAGCAGTATACCCATGCACATAAAATAAAAAATACACATCAAACTAAAAATACATTAAAATATTTAATAGCCATATTTTCCCTGAGATTCATTCATGTCCCTTGTAACATTAAACCAGTTTGCTAAACCCATGCACATGAGAATAAAGGTGATTTTCATTGACATATGAAAACTGTGTATATTTACGGGGACTAGTATGGTGATTTGGTACTTGTAAGCATTACAAATTATAAATTTTGTGGTAAGAACATTAAAAAAATTTTTTCTATGTGTATGAATGTACTGTCTGCATGTAGGTTTGTGCACCCATGTTGCGCAATGCCACGGAGGTCAGAAGAGGGTGTCAGATTCCCCTGGAACTGGAGTTCTCTGCAAGAGCGGTCAGTGCTCTTAACCGCTAGGCTATCTCTCCAGCCCCAAGAACATTTTTAAAAAGCCTCCTCTTGCTGTTTTGAAATATACAACACCTTATTGTTAACTAACCATTCTACTATGCAATAGAATACAGAAACTTACACCCACTATCTAATTGCATGTCCTTGTGCATTACCCATAATGCTTCTTGGCAGGCTCCCATCCCGTTTCTCACTTGGCCTCCTGACCTTGGTTTTCTCTCTGCTCTGCACTTATGTTTGGTTGTGGAGCCGTGGTCCTCAGATGTCCCGTCTTCCTTCATTCCATGAAGTGTTGTTGGCTAGCAGCCTCTGATGAACTGTTATTTCCAGATCTTATTCAGGTCATTCTGTCCCCACGCTGTTCCTAGGCAATGCCTGAATACATGGAGTACCACACAGCTGTGCCATTTCTGCCCAACACTAGGTCTCTCTAATGGGCGGTCCTTGTTACTCGCCCAGCCAAGACTTTCTCAGAGTGCCACTGCAGCCTGGGCTCGCCTACTACCTCTTCCGGTCTCCTTCCTCTGCCCTCTCGGAACTTTTGATCCGCTTTGCTGTCTGGCCTCTCCCTTCTTCCTGCTTCTCCTTTCTCCTTTGTCGTTGGGAGATGATTACTCCATAACATCTTTTAGGCATCTAATTTTGGCTTGATGTTGTTTACTCAGAGGTTACAAACTAATATAGCCAGAAGCCAGAAGCCAGAAGCACACACACACACACACACACACACACACACACACACATCAAAAGTAACAGAAAAAAAGCCTAATAAAGCAAGCAGTAAAATTAGATGTGAGGCCTATTCATCTGCTCCACAATGGGGAGAAGGTGCCGACACTGATGCAGACAATTTCACTGCTGGGAACCTACAAATACATCCTGGTAGAGCAGAACAGTCTTGTTAGTGTAAATTTTGATGTATTTGAAAAGTTGTGGGGAGAATAATACCTGTGGGAATAATTGTGTTTGGGGCTGGAGAGATTGCTCAGTGGTTAAGAGCACTGGCTGCTCTTTTAGAAGACCCCAGTTCAGTTCCCAGTACCCACATGGCATCTCACAACAGTCAGTAACTCCAGCTCTAGGAGATTCAATACCTCTTCTGGCCTCCATTGGCTCCTCAGATATGTGCACATATGCACAAAATAGATGATAGATAGATAGATAGGTAATAAAATCATCCTTTAGGGACTGGGGAGGTGGCTCACCAGTTAAGACCAATGGCTGCTTTTGCAGAGGACCCAGGTTTAGTTCCCAGCACCAACTTTTCACACAGGTGCTGGGGATCAGAACTCATTCCTCATGCTTTCAGGGTAAACATTTTGCCCTCTGACTCAGTTCCCCAGACCCTATTTTTTTTAATCTATTTTTTACAGTGCTAGAGGTCAAACCCAGCATGTTCTCTGCTTCTGAATCATATCCAATTACTATTTCTTTAAAAAACATTGTATTTATTTATTTTTATTTTATATGTATGTCTGAGTGTATTGTCTGCGTGCACTTGTGTCATGCAATGCCCACAGAGATTGAAAGAGGGTGTCAAATTCCCCTGGAACTGCAGTTAATAAACAGTTCTTAGCCACCAGGTGAGTACTGGGAATGAACTCAGGTCCTCTCCAGCAACCAGTGCTCTTAACTACTGAGCCTTTTCTCCATCCCCCTTATTATTATTTCTTATTTTATGTGTGTGTTTTGTCTGCAGGTATATGACTGCACCATATGCATGCAGGGCTCATGGAGCCAGAAGAGGCTGTCTGATCCCCTGAAACTTGAGTTACCACTGTTAGCCAACATGTGGGTGCTGGGATCTGAACCCAAGTCCTCTGCAAGAGCACCAAATGTTCCTCACCAATAAGCCATGTCTTCAGCCCCTACAATGAATTCTTACCTTAGAGTTCTACACCGCCCTGCAGAGGGATGAGAAATGAGAAATAAAGAAGCAATTGAAGGAAAAGTGTGATAGTCAGAGAGCCCGTTTAATTTGGAGCATTCTCTGGGTTGGGTCACAGGATTGACTATCATTTTGAAGACACTCCCACCCCCCTTAGAATAGGATAAAATCACGGTATAATATCTCCTGTGTACCCAGGGGAAGCGATGGCCTATGCTGGATGAAGGAGAAATTCTGCAGCTGTTACAGTAGGTGCTGAGAAGGAACTCAGCAGTGGACTCCCCTCATGATGTCAGAAAGCCCACCAGAGGCTCATGTCCACGGCAGGGAACACACATTCTCCAAGGCCATTCAGAAGACACTGATGAGGGGGCACCGGCATCACAGGGGTGGCTCTCCTCGTGGGCCAGGGATGAAGCTGTCGCAGAGCCTGGATGTCACAGAGCAAAAGAGGTGCTTAAATGCCAAAATTATAGAGCCCAGGCAACAATGTTTAACAGCCAAAAGCTGGGTGCCATTACTGTGGCTACCAAAGGTATAAAAATATTTAATAGAATCTGATGTTACTAGGGACAAAATAGAAAGAGAAGGCAACCAGTGAGCACTACATTTAACATCTGCAACCAGAAACAAGCGAGAGAGGAGAAGCTGAGTATGAAGGTGGTTGCCCCAGTAAGAATGTATGACTGGTTGCTCAGTTTCTGTGTCCGAGGAACTTCTTGGCCACAGAAGGCAGTGACTTGAGGAAAGAAGACTACTGCAACACCATGGTGCATGTTAGCAGAATTTCCCCAGTCTTGTATCAAAGGGATATCCAGAAAGATGAATAACCACTCCTATCAAGGGCTTCTGGAGAACTGTCTGAGTTGACACTGGTACGTGAAGAAGTAAAGTGTCCTCATGGTCCTCTGGTAGGGTTGGGGCGCTGGACCTAGGAAGATATGCAGTTTGGCTAAAGTCCACCTTACAGAGGACTCACTGCTGGTGAAACTAGAAGGTGGTCATTTCATCTATCCTCAGAGAGCCACTAGGATTGACTTTCATGGTAGTTTGACCCATTTAGATCCTTGGCTAATCAGATAACCATCTGGGGAGGCCAAGAAGTAGAATCTGAAACCATCACTTGCAAAAACCGTGACTCAAAAACAATATCCCATCCCAGAAAGGACAGAAGACATTGACATGGTTAAGTTTTCATGTCCACTTGGTTAGGACCCAGTACCCAAATATTATTTTGATGTTTCTGTGAGGGTAATTCAATGTGGTTTATATTTTAATCAGAGGTCTTTTTTATTTGTTTCTTATTTTTTAAATTTTTATTTATTGACTTATTATTTTTATGTATATGAGTGTACTGTCTGCTTGTAGGTTGGTGCACCTGTGTCGCACAATGCTGCGGAGGTCAGAAGAGGGTGTCAGATTCCCCTGGAACTGGAGTCAAAGATGGTTCTTAGCCACCATGTGGGTGCTGGGAATCGAACCCTGGTCCTCTGCAAGAGAGTCGGTGCTCTTAACAGCTGAGCCATCTCTCCAGCCCCAATCAGAAGTCTTTTAGTAAACATACTTCACTGCATAATGTGGGTGCCTCATCCAATCAACTGGAAGCCTGAGCAAAATAAAAGCCATTTCCCTCAGCCAGGGGGATTCTGCCAGTGAAGTCCTGACTTGTCTACTCCTCTTGGCTTACCAGCAGACTCCCTTTGCACTTGAACCAGAACTCCTTCCCGAGTCTCTACCCTACCTCCCTCATTAGATTTTGGACTCATTAAGTTTCCACAGCCATGTGAACCAAAGCATCCTTTAAAAAAATCACACACACACACACACACACACACACACACACACACACACACCACAATCAATCAATCAATCAGCTTATTATTCTGGAAAACCCTGACTAATGCAATCACCATTAAAGGTTCTAAGGATGCCTGGATGGTAGTCCTGTCCTGTCTCCATCTAAGTCACTAGTCTGTTACACGTATCTTGGAAGCTGACTATCAATTTCACAAGCTCAACCAAGGAGAAGTTCCAGTCAGAGTTGTGCCAGAAATTATACTGATGGTAAAGCAGATGGTAAGACCTTTGCTCTATAATATAATACAGTGATCAACTTGATGATTGCTTTTTATTGCAACAAAAAAGAGAAACAGAAACAGTTCACACTGATACAGAATAGACAACAAAACAGTTTTGAACTCTGGGCTATATTTAACTCCTGCTTTAATATTTTATTTATTGTTTTTATTATGTGCATGAGTGTTTTGCCTGGATGTGTGTAAGTGCACCTGTGTCGTGCAATGCCCAGAAGGTCAAATGCCCAATCCAATCCCCAGGAACTGGAGTTACAGACAATGGTTAGCTACCATGTGGGTGCTGGGAATTGAACCCAGGTCCTCTGCAAGAAGCAGACAGTCCTCTTAACCGCTGAACCATCTCTTTATTCCTGTTAACTCTTTTTTAAATTATACTTTGTAGAAAGCTTTTCTTTTTATACCAAACAGGAACCACACGGCCCTGCTAAGGGGGATAGGGACACACTGCCTGCTTTTCGGACACTGTGGGGAGCTGCCCCCTCGGCGCAGAGACCAGCCGTCTACTTCCTGTAGCCCAACCTAAGTGGTAACTCCAACTTAGGCTCTTAGCCTGGACCCATGAGACACACGTTCCACTCTTGGCTGTGACTTCCCACCTGCCCAGAGCTGGGACAGGAATTTCACTCACAACACCAGCTACCCAGGTTGGTGGTCCACAAAGGGAACCTTTTTCCAACCCACTGGGCACCCGAATGAAATTCAGGCCTACCTTAGCCTGTACGCACGCAATAATTAATAAAAAAATATCGGCTGGGAACTCCGTGATGATGTTACTATGGAATCAAATTTACTCCTTGCCACAGCTTGCTTTTTTACTCTGTAGATCAGGCTGGCCTTGAATTCACAAAGATCCTCCTGCCTCTGCCTCCAGTGTGCTAGGATTAAAGGCGTGTGCCACCACGCCCACAGCTTGCTTTTATAAACCAAATGACATCAGTTCCCAGGACCAATCATAGGCCCCCCAACTCCGCGCCACTGCACACCTTGCTCCACCCAGTATCATGTACCTAGGCTGCTTGCTCCTGGTGGAGCCAGACTCTTGGCCATGCAGTGCCCTGAGGCATGCCAGCTGGAAAGCTAGCCTGCAATTCAAGATGGATTTCCCTACAATACTTTATTTAGCTATTTTGTGGGTATATGCATTTATGGAGGTCAGAAGACAACTTGTGGGATTTACTCCTCTCCATCTACCATGTGGATTTTCTGGGGATTGAACTCAGGGACCAGACTTGGTGGCCAGCACCTTTAGCCACTGAGCCAGCCCTATAATATAATATGTAGTTTCAAGAGTCCCTGTCATTCCATGGTTCCAGCACACAGTCGCTGGCATTGCTTTGGAGGTCTGGTGAGGGTGCCAGGGGCCGTGGGAAGCCACATGAGCTCCAGAGAGTGGCTGTAAAATCTGTGCAAAATGAGGGGACTTGGGGCTGGAGAGATGGCCTAGTGGTTAAGAGCACCGACTGCTCTTGCAGAGGACCCAGGTTCGATCCCCAGCACCCACATGATGGCTGAGAACCGTCTTTAACTCCAGCTCCAGGGGAATCTGACACCCTCTTCTGACCTCCATGCATGCAGACAGTACATTCATACACATGAAAAATAATAAATAATGCTGGGTGTGGTGGCCCACGCCTTTAATCCTAGCACTTGGGAGGCAGAGGCAGGCGGATCTTTGTGAGTTCAAGGCCACCCTGGTCTACAGAGTGAGTACCAGGACAGCTGGGGCTACAGGGAGACCCTGTCTCAAAAAGACCAAATAAATAAATAAATAAATAAATAAATAAATAAATAAAAATTTTTAAAAAGGTAATGTCTTAAGAAGATTTAAAAAAAAGGGGCTGGAGAGATGGCCTAGCGGTTAAGAGCGCCGACCGCTCTTGCAGAGGACCCGGGTTCGATCCCCAGCACCCACATGGCGGCTGAGAACCGTCTGAAACTCCAATTCCAGGAGAACTCCAGCTCCAGGGGAATCCGACACCCACTTCTGACCTCCGCGGCATTGCACGACACGGGTGCACAGACTTGCATGCAGACAGTACATTCGTACACATACAGAAATAAATAAAAATTAATAAAAAAAATTAAAAAAAATCTTAAAAAAAAAAAATGAGGGACTTGCCACCTCAATCAAGGTTTTAGAAGTCTGGTGACCAGGACCAACCAGGACTCCTTCAGAGTGAAAGACAAATCACTGCCTTGTAGTAGAAACAGGAACAGGATGCTTGATGTACAACTTTGAGTTCTGGAGGCAACCCCACCCACATGCAGTACTGCACCTCCAGCCTGTTCAGGACCAGTGCTGGGTAGAAATTGCAGCAAGAAAGAGCACTGCAGGACCAGGCCACAGTCCAAACTCTGCTACCCTGGTTGGAGAGAGGTCTGCTTGGATGAAGAATGGATGGGCACTTGGGAGTGGACATGTAGTAGGAATGGGTTTTGTTCTGTGTTAATACCCACCAGGTAACACTCACCTTGGGAAGGTGCAGAAATCCAAATAGTTAAAACGACTCAGCCATTTGATGTTACCCAGTTGTCACCATCCGCCATCCCAGAATTGGTACAAATGGAATGGCCATTATGACAAAGATGGTGTCTTGCCGGGCGTGGTGGTGCACGCCTTTAATCCTAGCACTTGGGAGGCAGAGGCAGGCGGATCTTTGTGAGTTCAAAGCCAGCCTGGTCTACAGAGTGAGTTCCAGGACAGCTGGGGCTACAAGGAGACCCTGTCTCGAAAAGACCAAAAAGAAACAAACAAACAAACAAAACAAAGATGGTGTCTTTGTGGGGGTTCCTAGGTATGAATTCCTAAACATGTAAGTTCATCCAACTACTTTCTAAAAAAATTTAATGTATGTGTATGGGTGTTTTAAGTACATAGATGTAAGTGTACAATTCATGCAATCCCCACGAAGGTCAGAGAGGGTATTGGATTTGGAGTTACAGACGGGAGCATAGTCATAACTATCAGCTTTCGCTCAGCATTTGGGTCCTCTATGATCTTACCGGTGTTGCCCATCATGCTTAGTGTATCGCGTTCTAGAGCTCTTCTAGCCCACAGCTCCAAACATTTCCAATTTCCCCTACAAACCAGTTCCGAACATTTGAGAACCACAAGGTCAGATTTGGTTATAACAACCCCATTCTCTTAGCAAGTTTCTGTATAAGACTTTTTGCTGTGACCATGTAACTGATATTTGCTGTGACAAAATAAATACTTGACGTTACTTAAGGGAAGAAATATTTATTTTGCTTATGGTTTCAGAGATTTCACGCCATCATGGCGGGGACCAAATAAACTTCTAGAAGGATGAGTTTGTTTGCCTTATTTTCACAGGGGTGAGAGTCTATCACGGTGGAGAGAGGCATGGTAGGAGGCAGCTGAAGCAGAAAGCTAAGTGCTCCCATCTTCAAGCACGTGCAGGAAGCAGAGAGAGAAACCGGAAATAGGGCTAACCTCCAAACTCTACAAGCCCCCTCCAGTGACGTGCCTCCTCCAGCAAGCCCCCCTCCAGTGATGTGCCCCCTCCAGCAAGCCCCCTCCAGTGACGTGCCTCCTCCAGCAAGTACCCCTCCGGTGACGTGCCCCCTGCAGCAAGCCCCCCTCCAGTGACGTGCCTCCTCCAGCAAGCTTGCAGCTTGTAGACCCTCACAAACAGTATCACCAGTAGCTAGCCTTCCAGGCAATATTGCTCACTCAGACCTCCACAGAGAATATGGAGGAACAGAGCAGTTCACATCCTGGCTCCCAGGAACCAGAGAAAGAATACACCTGTGCTAACTGGCTTTCCTATTTGTTCTCTTATTGATCCTTCTGGACCCCCAGCCTAAGCGATGAAACAACATTCAGGAGAGATCTTCTCCTCTTGACCAATCCTCACAGACACACACAGAGGGGAGCTTTACTAATTTCCTAGGCACTTCTCAAGAGGGAGGGCTCAGTGCTAAGACTGTACTACTCTGGTGGAAGACAAAGTTCAGTTCCTAGCACCCACACGGGGTGACTCACAGCTGCTTGTAACTGAAGGGGACCAGATACCTTCTATTCTCTTCAGGCACCTGCACACCCATGCATATACCTACACACACTTACATGGATATACCTACATACACACACATGTACTTAAAAAAAAAAGAATCTTTTAAAATTAGCCAACTCACTTCCTTCATAGTCTACATGTATACACCCCTTCCCAGCCAGCTTGGAGACAGGGTTTCAAGTTAATTCTTCTGTGCCTTCCCAAATATATTGGTGGATCTAAAATCCTAGGATTCTCTAGTTAATTCTTGAGTTTCTCGTACAGCCCGCAGCATTTGAGCCACCCACTCACAGGGAGGTTCCTACAACTGTTTTTAGCTCACGTTGCCTTTCTCCGTTCCCTTGTACGCTGGTTCCCTTGCCAGCTCTTCCATCTCTTTTTGGCTGTAATATTCCATTACTTCTGCTTTGGCACTCAATTGACCATTTACGGGCAGCGTTTTACTTTTATTCACCCAGTAACAGAAACTCAAGCTTTGAAATGAGAGGATTCCAGAATAGTTTTCATATGAGCACAAATCTTTCTTTTGATAGACTTTTCAGCTGGTGAACTTATTTCAAATATAGAAAAAGAGTCTAAGGTAGCATGTGACAAAGAAGGCTTCAGTGAGCTGGGATAACGTGAATTCCATACAGACTGTTGAAATTTTCCCAAGTGCCCCAAAACTATAGAAACTTATATCTTTGATGCAAATGCACACTTAATACTACTATGAATATTTCATTTGCAAAATGCCCATTCACAAAACTCAGCCCAAGTTTCCATTGAATTGAGTCTAACAGAGAATAAGCATGTGGATAATTGCTTATTATAACTGCTTATTATGAAATTAGAATATCAGATGGCTGACAGAGCTGACAAAGTCAGATCTGCTATGTCTTGGTGCCATCAGGCAGAGTGTAGATAAACAACACAGATTAAATAAGAAGCCAATTAACTCATTTTAGAATTTAACAATGGGCACTCGGGAATTTCTTCTTTGACTATATAAATCCTGAAGTAGATCAAATGAATTTTTAGAGGTTTTATGTAGAAATTAAAATTTCTAGTTATGTGTTTTTCCACAGTCAAGGAACATATATCCCATGTTTCATGTATTTCTTATAAAATTTCATGTAAGTGAACATTTTCTATTTGTATCAAAATAGAACTCATTCATTCATTCATTTTAAAAATATTTATTGGTCTCAAAGCATCAGCATTAGCAATTTTATAGTTTCTACCTTCTGAGCGTCTGCATAAACTCATAGCTCTTTGGCAGACTGAATACATATTCTGATTATTTTGACCACTTTTTCAAGTTTTGAAAAAAATTTGTGCATGTGTGTGTGTGCCCGTGTGAGTTTATATGCACCATATGTGTGCCTGAACACTTGGAGGACAGAAGAGGGCATCAGATCCTGTGGAACTGGAGTTACAAGCAGGTGCGAGTCACTGGATGGGTGCTGGGAACTGAACCTGGTCCCTCTGCAAAAACAGTAAGCACTCTTCACTGCTGAGCCATCTCTCCAGCTATAAGTTGAATATTTGTTAAAGGCAAGTTTTCAACCCTCTCTGGGCTAGACTTACTTTTTTTTTGAGACAGGGTCTCCCTGTAGTCCCAGCTGTCCTGGACCCACTCTGTGGACCAAGCTGGACTTGAACTCACAGAGATCTGCCTGCCGCTGCCTCCTGAGCTCTTGGATTAAAAGCATGCGCCACCATGCCCAGCTTAGACTTGCATTTTTAACAGTTGTTTCCAAGTGTTTAATTTTTTTTTTTTTTACAATGACAAGAACTGAGCTCGTTTTGCATTGTCCTCTCCTAAGATCCAGCTTCATAGAAGATTCCATGGAGAAAATCATGGGTATCCGGGTTTACACTGGCTTTTTCTTGTCAATACTTGGAGTCCTCTGAGCTGTATAAGGGAAGTAGAAGTTAACCAAGAGTGTTATAGGCATGGAGGAGACAGTGAGGCAAGATTAGGCAAAGATTAGTGAAGAACCGTAGTATTTGAATGATGTGGCAACAAGATGTGAAAACAGGTGGGGCGGTCAGGGAAGTAAGTAGCAGTAACACTTACCTAGGCTGGGGAGTAGGGGGCACTGGTGAGGCAGGCTCTCAGAACAAAGAGACTATTGATTAGGTAGTGCACTTCTCTCCCTCCCTTCCTCTCTCCCTCCTTTCCTTCCTTTCTTCCTACTCTTCCCCCTCATTAATCTAGGCCATATAGCTAGTCAATAACCTGAGCAGAAGCAATGTGTCTGGCTGATGCAGTGAAAGACTCTCATTACCTGCTTTTTCTTCCTGTGACAAGGTGGCCAGAAACTTTCTAGATGATGGGAGCTGTGACATGGGACCTTGAAGGACTCCACAGAGTCCCTCACCTACAACCTCTGGGTATAATAATAACTGATCCTTTATGCGTTCTGCTGCTGAAATGTGGAGATGGTTGATGTCGGCATATTTATTATGAAGGCAGCTCCCAGCTTCCTCACGGACCCCGCTCAGGTAGGCATGCCCTTTAATGGCCTGCCAAGGGCAGTGGAGCACTCTGGCATCAAGATGCTACATTGCAACCTTAGCTAGCTCAAAAAAGGCACCAGGAAAAGAAGCTTTCCTGACATTGAATTCAAGATTCCTTCCAGGAAGTGTGCTTCCATGTAGGAATGAAACTTTGTCTGGCTCAAGGCAAGGAACTGCAGACCCTGTCCCAGAAAAACTTCTGAGAGTTATCTGATATCTCTATGGGCATTCAGTTGGCTCTGCGGGTTATCTATAGCTCCGTGAGGTCAGGATATTGCAGTGTTTTCCTGCCTCACCTATCTCTGCAAAGTTCCAGAGCCAGATGGCCCCTTCCCTTGAGGTATTGAGCAAAATGTCACACCTCTAGTTTACTGGTTCCATAAACAGGAGCTCTGCAGGCCCCCAGTAGGAGCCAAAGTGGCTCACCCTTCCCTTCCTCCTGCCCCCCACTTCCTTGCCTAGAGCACAGTAGCCTTTAGTATATAAACACATTGCTGGCACGAATAAAACTGAGTCTATCTCCCGACCACTTCTCTGAGTCCATTTCTTTTATTTCATCCCTTGGTGACTTCCCAAGGTCCCCTCCCCCTTCCTTGCCAGAGCTAAGCCTAGGGGTTGTTGGCCTGCATGCAGGAGACAGCCCTGAAGCTTATAGCCTTGTGAAGCTGCCAGCCTGGTTCTAGGAGGGAAGAACATTATGTGGATTCCGGCCACACGTGCTTAAAGGACAAACAGATGATATATATTTAACCAACACTTCCAAGCAGAATAGTCAATTTAAAAATAACTAGCTTTGGGCCTGGAGACATGGCTCATTGGTTAAGAGCACTGACTGTTCTTGCAGAGGACTCAGGTTTGATTCCCAGCACCCACATGGTGGCTACCAACCATCCATAATTCCAGTTCCAGGGAATCCAAAGCCCTCTCTGACTTATGTGGACATTGCATGATATGGGTGCACCTACCTACATGCAGGCAATACACTCATACACATAAACTAAAAATAATAAAAACCTTTAAATAACTAGTTTGGGCTAGGAATGTAGCTCACTAGGTAAAAGCACTTGCTTTGCAAGTCTGAGGAGCCAAGCTTGACTATCCAGCACCTACATAAAAAGCTGGGCATGGCTGTGAGTGCCCCAGTACTCGGGGGAGAGAGCCAGGCAGATCTCGAGAATATTTGCAGGCTAGCCAGCCTAACCAAAACAGCAAGCTTCTGGAGAGACCCTGTCTCAAGGCAATAAGGTGCAGAGCTATAGAGGAAGGCACCCAGCCTCATCCTCTGGCTTCTGCATGAATACACACAGGTACTCCTACTGCACATTCATGCACTTACACCACACACAACAATAATGCATGTGTGCGTGCACACAGACACACACTAATGTGAAAGCACACACCTATTTTGGACTAAGGATGTAGCTCAGTGGTAGAACATTTACCTAACATGCATGAGACCCTGGGTTTGACCACTTGCAACCACAAAAATAAACAGTAAGAAATTGGTCTGTTTCTATGACTTATAAATCTGTGGGAAATACAAGTGTTCTTCATTCCTCAGAAATTCCTCTGGAGCTTATTCTGTTCCTTGTTATGGTTTACTTTGTTTGCATGTGTCTCTTCAGGTGCCATCATTAATATGGATGGAGGGTGTGGCCGGCAGTCGCATGCCCATGCGGTGAGCAGGGCTTTCATTATTGCGGCTCAGAGCCCGGGGCTCAACTGTGAAGGGCAATTGCACTTCCTGCACAGGAGGCCTCCTGAATTCCTAGTTTATTTCATTGGTGTGTTGCAAAATGTAAACATTATAATATGTCTTTTTTTATATGTGGATGTTGGGGTTCAAGCCCAGAACCTCAAGTCTTGAAGGCAGGCACTCTACCATTTGAATTATAACTGAAACATACCTGGTTTTCTTTTTAAAATATTTTATTTATTACTTTTATTTTATGTATATGAGTATATTGCTTGCATGTAGGTCGGTGGACCCATGTCATGCAATACCTGCAAAGGTCAGAAGAGTTTCATAGTCCCTGGAACTGGAATTATAGACAGTTGTTACCCGCCATGTGGGTACTGGGAATCAAACCTGGGTCCTCTGCAAGAGCAGCCACTGCTCTTAACCACTGAGCCATCTCTCCAGCGCCATATCTGTTTGTTTGTTTGTTTTTTACTGACCAAAACACATTACTTAAAACTCACTAAATGAATAAATATGCTATACATCACAGAAAATTTCTAAGTATATTGTACTAAATACAACTTTTAAAATCCTTTGGCTCCTGTTGTAGAGCGTTTCCTTTGCTTGATACTTGCCTTCTGCTCACTGAAATCAAAACTTCATGAGAACTGTTTTTAGCGGGGGAGGGGTTGTTGGTTTGTATTTTGGTGAGGTGGGGATTGAAGCCAGAGCCTCAACATGCTAGTCAAGTGCTCTACCACTGAGCTACATCCCTAACTAAGGGTTTTGTTTTGTATTTGGATACTATCTCCAGAACTGAATGTTGGGTATTCAGAACATGCAATACATATTTATTTGAAAATTCTCAGTTTGTAAGGCTCTCAATGAAGAGAGATTAGATTCTCCCAGAGCAGAGAGTCCAGGTGGAAAGCACTGCAGTTCTTCAAACTCAGTCCACCAAGCAGTCACAATGCGGGTGGATTGGAATAACTGGTGAAGAACATTCTTAGGAAGGAAGGCAGGGAGCATCAAGATGGCTCAGCCAGCAAAGGTGTTTGCATCTAACTCTGACGACCTGAGTTTGATCCCTGGGCTCCGCAAGGTGGGAAGAGAGTGATGGCTCCGTGCACGCTGTCTTCTGACCTCCACATAGGCACTGTGGTGGATGAATACACACACGGACCTCAAAATAAACAAATGGATTTTTTTTCTTTGTTTTTCTAAGACAGGGTCCCCCTGTAGCTCCAGCTGGCCTGGAAATCACCACGTAGGCCAGACTGGCCTCAGTATTACAGAGATCTACCTGCCTCTGCCTCCCAAGTACTGGGATTAACAGTATGTTAATAGCATGTAAGTGGGCGACAGCAAGCCTGTGCAATGGGAGCCTAGGACAACACCCAAGGATCAGCTGCAGTTAAGCCTTTCCTTCCTTCCTTTTTCTTGTTTCTTGCAATTTCCAAGTGCATTGGTTGAGTACTTAAAAAACAGCTTCTTGTGCCCCATCCATTCTAGAGACAGCTGAACATTTTTTTTTTTTTTTTTGGTCTTTTCGAGACAGGGTCTCCCTGTAGCTCCAGCTAGCCTGGAACTTGCTCTGTAGACCAGGCTGGACTTGAACTCACAAAGATCCGCCTGCCTCTGCCTCCCAAGTGCTAGGATTAAAGGCGTGCACCACCACGCCTGGCTCAAGTTGTTGGGAGCCGTGAAGTGCCATGCCTTAAAGATAGCGCCGACTTCCTGAGATGGCCAAAGGGGGAACTGTTGGTAGCCTGCTTCATTAAAGAAAGCCTGTGCTAGAGTTTTGTGAACTCACTCCCGCCCATCGAGCAAGGAAGGCTAGTTTCACTTTACTTCCTCCATGTAAGATAAGCCTCAGGATGTTCCAGCCCACAGGACATTCCAGGCTTATCTTCATCCTGCCCTTCCCCTCCTTACTTCCTCCTCGTAAGATAAACAGGATGCTCATTAACCACAGGATGTTCGAGCCCACACTTTTGGTATGCAAATGAGGCATTGGATGGTGCACCAATCCAGAGCATGCACAAGCCCTCTAGACTGCTATATAAGCAGTGCTTCTGGCCCATTTTGGGGTCCTTCTCACAAAAGAGCTGTACACAATAAAGTTTGCTGCAGAAGAATCCTGTTGTCCGCGTGAAGTTCTTGCCGGCGAGACTGCTGCGCGCGACATCAAGTTGATTTTTTTTTTTTTTTTTTTTTTTGTGAGACAGCTGAACCTTTTTGTGCAGCACCAGGCTTGTCCTTGAGAGCGAGGTGAAGGTCTGAGTAAATGGATCTGTCTCTACTGGGTGTCTGGTCACCAGGGCTGCCTTCAGCTCCGGCAAACTGGATATTGTTGCCTCTTCATTGATCTCAACTGCATTGTCTACACGGTCCAGTAGGACTCCACCCATTGCATAGTCAAAGCTGAGAACAAGAAGGCTGTCATCAATGGGAAAGCCATCTCCAGCTTCCAGGAGCAAGATTCCACCAGCAGTCAAGTGGGGTGACGTTGACTATATGGCAGAGTCTACTGCTGTCTTTACTGCCATAGAGAAGGCTGGGGCTCACTTGAAGGGTACAGACAAAAGGATCATCATCTCTGCCCCTTCTGCTGATGCACCAATGATTGCGATGGCTGTGAACCCCAAGAAGTATGGCAATTCACCCAAGATTGTCAGTGATGCCTTCTATACTGCCAACACCTTAACCTGCCTGGCCAACATCATCCATGACAACTTGGGCATTGTTGAGGGACTCTTGATCACAGTCCATGCCTCCCAGAAGACCAAGGATGACCCATTCAGGAAACCGTGGCAAGATCATCATGGGTCATCCCAGAGCAGAATGGGATGCTCACTGGCATGGCCTTCTGTGTCCCTACTCCCAATGTGTCCAATGTGGCTCTGACCTGTTGCCTGGAGAAATCTGTGGAGTTCAAGGCCATCAAGAATGAGGTGAATCAGGCTTCAGAGGGCCCCCTAAGAAGCATCCTGGGCCATACTGAGGGCAGATCATCTCCAGGGACATTCACTCTTCTACCTTTGATGCTAGGGCTGGCATTGCCCTCCATGAACACTTTGTCAAGCTCATTTTCTGGTACAACAACAAATTTGGCTACAGCAATATACTGGTGACCACGCACGGCTTCTGGGGAGTTAGAAGGCCTGGACCATCCACCCCAGCAAGAACGTAAGAGGAAGAGTGAGGCCCTTGACTTCTGGGGTGTCTCTCCCCCAACTCAGTCCCCAACACAATGAATATCTCTCTTCACAGTTTCCACCCAAGCTCCCAGCAGAAAGGAAGAGGTTTAGACATCCCTACTTTCTTTTTTAAATATTTTATTTATTATTTTTATTTAATGTGTGTGAATGTATTGCCTGTATGTAGGTAGGTGCACCCGTGTGGTGTAACACCTGTGAAGGTCGGAGGAGGACATCAGATCCCCTGGAACTGGAGTTACAGATGTTTTTTAGCTGCCATATGGGTGTTGGGAATTGAACCCAGGTCCTGTGCAAGAGCAATCAGTGCTCTGAACCACTGAGCCATCTCTCCAGCCCCTGATCCCTACTTTCTTAATACCATCGATAAAGTTTACTCCACCAACAAACAAAACAAACAACAGCTTCATTCTTCAGTTCTCCATTCAAACATCATTTTGACCTTCAGATTATTCCTTCTGGGACAAGGTTAGTATCAAATGGTTCCATCTCCACATATGTAAAATATTCAGACCAATGTCAATCAAAATGTTCATGTCATGTGGAGTCTAAGCTTTCTTCCTTCCTCCAGCTGGAGCCTCGTAGACTCTAGATCATCAAGTAGAGGGATGTGGTCTCTTTTTCAACTTCTTGGCTCCATATTTCACCCCATTTCTACTCTGGCTCTTGGTTTCTTCCCAGCTTAAAGTAGAAAAGTGGAATAAGAGAAATAATGGAAAAAGCATGTCTTTGGGAATTAGCTGTCAAATGCTCCCTGAATGACGCATGTCAAAATGTTTCACCTCTTATAGAGGATCTTGGTAGTCTTCAAGAATGTGTGCACATGGGCTGGAGAGATGGCCTAGCGGTTAAGAGCACAGACTGCTCTTGCAGAGGACCCGGGTTCGATCCCCAGCATCCACATGGCAGCTGAGAACCGTCTGTAACTCCACTTCCAGGAGAACTCCAGTTCCAAGGGAATCTGAGACCCTCTTCTGACCTCTGCGGCATTGCATGACATGGGTGCACAAACCTACATGCAGACAGTACATCCATACACATACAAAAATACATAAAAAAAAAGAATGTGTGCACAAAACCATAGGATCTTGAGACAGAAGAGCACTATCCAAACGACCTCACAGAATTACCCTCAGCTTCCATCTTCTTCCCTCGTACTGAACTAATTAACCCCTATGTAGCCCACTTCTTAGATAGGGTCTTGGTAAGACTTGTTACCTTCCTGTATTAGTCAAGTAGGGGAATTTGATGGCTTCTTCTGACCTCTGCAGGCATTGGATGACACGTGGACAGTTATGCCTATGCAGGCAATAAACTCTTCCACATAAAAATAAATAAAATATTAAAAAGGAATAGTTGATACATACCAATTTGGCCGAGGGACTTAAGGGATAACTTTGTTCCTTGCCCTCAGAGGTCAACTAAGTTCCAGAGGACTATGCATGGGGGCATCTCTTGAAATGTCCTGCAAATGTGAGTCACCAGTCTTCCTGTGCAGGGAGGTCTTGGAGATCCACTAATGGGACTTCATCCAGTGTCCAGTCTATAAAGAGGAAAGTCTGCTCATGCTTCAAAAAGGGAAGCCTGGTCTAGCAAGAACTGACTTTGTCCTCCAGTAGATGGAACTGGTAAATGAAAAGCCAAAAGGAGCCAGGGGTACCCTTCCCTCCAAAACCTGAGTGACCCCTGAGGACCAGATCCTCAACTGACCTTGAGAAAACAAAAACCTTGGCTAATCTGGGCTAACTCTGTGGCCTTAAACATCCAAAAGGAAAATATAACCAGAAATAAATAATCAGTAAGGCCTGAGAAATTGTATTTCAGGTATAAAACTTGAGATCTTAGTAAAAAGTCAAAAAGTAAAAAGAAGAAAAAAAAAAAGCACAGTTGTTTTGCCTATCTTCAATTCTTACTGGCAAGCGCAGCTACCCTGTGGCTGCCACTGCTTTTGCCATCCTTCAAAGGCATGAGACACAGCTTTTCAACCTTTCAATATGGACTTGAAGACTCATGTATCTCCAAGAATCCTCTAAACCTTCAGTGCCAGATGGGGACTGCTGAGACATCCAGCTTGTGGACTGAGCAACTACTGGGTTTTCAGCCTCTTCAGAGTATAGACTGCCATTGTTGGACTACCCAGGCTGAATCAAGGGAGGTCAAGACACAGACAGACGCAGTGCTTACTGGACCTCATTTGGTGACCATGGGAAGGAAAGACCCCAGTGTGGAGCATACAGGGCAGGAGCATATAGGATGGTTGTTTTGGCTTGCCAAGGAGGAGCCTTTAAACAATTCCTTAAGGAAAACATGACATCTATCAGCCTAATAAAGGAAAAAAATTAAAAAAAGAAAAAAAAGAAATCATAAGCTGAAGATGCTAATCTTAAAATATGTGTGGCATGCATATATGCATATTTTGGAGTGATACAAATTGGAAGGAACAACAACAAAAGACTGGGTCAGAGAACTGACTGAAATGGTGAACTTCTGCCCAAAACAGTGAACTTCTGCATCAAAAATTTTAAAAGAGACTGAGAAAAAGATGAAAAACATGTATGGCAGAATGCATGAGCTCTGGTGGGGTTGAGGGGGCGGCAAGGAAGGGGAAATGGGCCTAGATTTGATTGGGAAATGTTGGATGAAATGCACAAAGCTTCAATAAAAAATTGGCTTTGAAAAAAAAGGAATAGTTGAAAATGAGAGATTAAATGGAAGAGGAAGAGGTTTTCCAATCAGTCATTTTTTTTTCATTTACAAAGGAAAACACACCACATAACTCAAGTTAAAGTTCACAGCAGAGATCCTAGCTGGCAGTGGGAGCTGGTCTTGATGTAGGTGGGTAAAAAAAATGACAGGAGGAAGAGGAGGAGGGGGAAGGGAAGGGTAGAGGAGGGGAGGAGGAGAGGGGGAAGATGGAGGAGGGGGAAGGTGAAAGAGGGGGAGGAATCCTGTCTGTCTGAATAACACTGGTGTTTGGACAGCTGTTTTTTTTATTTTTTTATTTTTTATTCTGTATTCAACAGAATGGGTGTGCTCACAGGGCTTCAAATTTTTTTTTTAATTTTAATTTATTTTTTATGTATATGAATGTACTGTCGGCATGTAGGTTGGTGCACCCATGTCATGCAATGCCTTGGAAATCAGAAGAGGGTGTTGGATTCCCCTGGAACTGGAGTTAAAGACGGTTCTCAGCCGCCATGTAGGTACTGGGGATCGAACCCAGGTCCTCTGCAAGAGCAGTAGGGCACTCTTAACCACTGGGCCATCTCTCTCCAGTCCAGAGCTTTACATTTTTATTAACATCTTGTGCCTTGAAGTGAATACTTCTATGCTCTTGGTGGGAAACAAGAGACTTACAACTTGTCCCTGGTGCCATTCATAGGCTGTTGAGGAAATTTAGCTGCTTTTCTTGCTCATTATAGGAAAAGGCGTAATGATGTCACCAGGGACTAACACATTAAGGAACCGATTGTTGGGTGCTCCGTCCTCCAGCTCCCATCGAGGGCCCTCCGTAGCAGCAACCTGTCTCCCTTCTGCCTATGTGAACCTTCTGATTTCTACACATTTTAAATTATTTTATTTTGGATGATTTTATAAAGACCAACTTCCTGTGGTATGTGTAAAAAAGATGTGTCTCCACACCTCCATTTAAAACTTGCTTCCAAATTTAGACATGTGGCTTGCTAAGCCTGATCTGGAAACATTGGTAGATCATAATTTAAAAAGCAGGTCAGTGTTTCTATGTCTTTTCCTGACAGGCTTCTTTTTTTTTTAAGTTTATTTATTTTTGTATGTGTATGAGTGTACTGTCTGAATGTAGGTTTGTGCACACGTGTTGTACAATGCCGCAGAGGTCAGAAGAGGGTCTCGGATTCCCCTGGAACTGGAGTTCTCCTGGAATAGGAGTTACAGACGGTTCTTAGTCGCCATGTGGGTGCTGGGGGTCGAACCCGAGTCCTCTGCAAGAGCAGTCAGTGCTCTTTTTTTTTTAATTTTTTTAAAATTTTATTTATTTATTTTATGTGTATGAATGTACTGTCTGCATGCAGGTCTGTGCACCCATGTCGAGCAATGCCTCGGAGGTCAGAAGAGGGTGTCTGATTCCCCTGGAACTGGAGTTCTCCTGGAATTGGAGTTACAGACGGTTCTCAGCCGCCATGTGGGTGCTGGGGATAGAACCCGGGTCCTCTGCAAGAGCAGTCTGTGCTCTTAACCACTAGGCTATCTCTCCAGCCCGACAGGCTTCTTAACAATCATATCAAGCCTGGACATGGTGAGAGTTCCTTCAGTGTCGGATGGAGGAATGAATGAAATGGCAGAGGAAAGAGGGCATGAAAAGAAGACTGCATGTGTGGTGGAAACACTGAATGTCTCCATCAGCTCCATGCCAAGCCCCAGGTCAGGTCCTACTGAGCAGTCAAAGCTAAGAGGCTCAAAACTCCATGTGAGAGGCTTCCCCGTTGCTGTTTTTCCACGTGTAACCTCACTTCCGCCAAGGACGAGTGTCTACGGACAGACTGCAAGATGGACGTGATTGTCGGGAGGTGGGAGGTGCTCAGTTCTTTCTGGACTTTGTTGATTTTTCTATAGCACTGGTTCCTGCACCCAGTCCTTGACACAGTGTGCCTATGGAAGTGTTCCAGCACTTCCCAGACAGCAAAACTGAGGTTGTGCAGTCTTAGAATGACTGACACTAGAGTTAGCTGTTGTTTTTTCCTGAAGCAGCAGCAGCCTTAGGCTGTCAGTTTTGCAGGCTTGCTCTGAGAGTTGACCCTGGGCAGAATGGCTGACATCAAGAAGACCAACAAGCACAGAGGCATGGGGGTGGTAGAGAGAACACATACTCTGTTCTTGGAAATGTAAACTGGTGCAGACATAATG
This sequence comes from Rhizomys pruinosus, assembly GCA_009823505.1. Lineage (NCBI taxonomy): Eukaryota > Metazoa > Chordata > Mammalia > Rodentia > Spalacidae > Rhizomys > Rhizomys pruinosus. The sequence goes on along the minus strand of VZQC01001550.1, from coordinate 1,275,116 downwards.
GAAATCAGTATGGTGGCTCCTCAAAAAAAACCCTAAAAATAGGAGGCAGGAGAGATGGCTCAGTGGTTAAGATGCTCTTGCAGAGGACCCAGTTCCCAGCACCCACATGGCAACCAATAGCCATCTGTAACTCTGGTTTCAGGGTATCCGAGACCCTCTTCTGACATGCACAGACACTGCATAATATGGGCACACTTACATGTATGTAGGCAATACATTCATACACATAAAAACAAATAAAATATTTTTAAAAGCTAAAAATATACCTTTAATCCTAGCACTTGGGAGGCAGAGGCAGGTGGATCTTTGTGAGTTCAAGGCCAGCCTGGACTACAGAGTGAGTTCCAGGATAGCTGGGGTTACAGGGAGACCCTGTCTTGAAAAAAAACAAAAAAAAACCCTAAAAATATAAATATGATATGATCTGGCAGTACCACTCCTGGGTATTCACAACCTCTGAAATGTACAGCAGGACACAATGGAGCTACCTTCACACCATGTTTATTGAAGTACTGTTCACAATAGGTTATGGTCAGCCTAAGAGCCTATCAATGGTATAAATGGATAAAGAAAATGTGGTTTGTATGTAAACAATGGAGTGGTATTCAGCCATAGAGTGAAATTATGTTATTTGCAGAAAAAAATGGATAGAATTACAGATCGTTATATTAAACAAAATAAGCCAGACTCAGAAAGATAAAAAGTGAATATTTTCTTTCTACATGGAATCTAAACATTAAAAAAAAAAAAAGATGCAAGGGACTGGGGGAGTGACTTAGTCTGTAAAGTGCTAACCACACAGGCATGGGCTTGGAGTCCTGGCACCCCCATAAAAACACAGGTGTGCTGGTGCATGCCTGTAATCCCTGTGCAGTGGAGGCAGACATAGAGAGGCTCTCTGGCAGCCAGTCTAGCTGAAGCAACGAGCTCAGGTTCAGTGAGAGGTCCTGTCTGAAACAAAAAAGGTGGAGAGCAATTGAGGAAGACCCCCAACATTGACCTCTGGCCTCTACATACATGATCACACATATGTGCAAACATCTGCACAAACAGTGCACACACAAGTACATACACACTATACACTTGAAAAGGAAAGCAAAATGCGAAAGGAGAAGGAGACTCTTGGGGGATCAGTAGGAGGGAGACGAGAAGGTGAAGGGACACGAAAAGGTGACGGAAGCATACTGTGTGTAAAAATGTCATGAAGAACTGACTGATACGGTGAACTTCTGCTCAAAACAGTCAACTTCTGCATCGAGAATTTTGAGAGAGACTGAGAAAAAGATGAAAAAGATGTTTGGCAGAATGCATGAGCTCTGGTGGGGTGGGGGCAGGGAAGGGGGCACGGGTCTAGGTTTGATTTGTAATGTAATTCGATTTGTATGAAATGCACAGAGCTTCAATAAAACATTGGCAAAAAAAGTCATGATGGAACCCATTATCCTCTATAAATTAGGTGCACTAATAATTTTAATACTTAAAGAACAAAACGTTATTTGTGGAAGCTCGAGGCAGCCCTGGTGCCTTGGATCCTTCTAATGTCTGGATAAGCAAGGACGTCGCTGGTACTAGTCAGCAAGCCGGACACTGTAGAATCGCTCCATCCTGCTCCTTTGGAGTTGGCTTTGACTATGTGAAATGCTTGAGCCAATTAGATGAAAACTATCTGGAGCTTTCTGGAAGCATCTTGTGACAGCAAGCACAAGACTTCATCATGTCTCTCTAGCATGATGTGCTGGATAGCTTTGGTTGTCAACTTGACACACCTCGGTGGACCAACCTCAGTTGGGGAATTCCCTCCATTGGAATGGCCTGTGGCCCTGCCTGTGGGAATTTTTCTTCATTGTTGAGTGATGTGGGAAGGCCCAGCCCACTGTGGGTAGTGCCACCCCTGGGCAGGTGGTCCTGTGTCCTATAAGAAAGCAGGCTATGGGGCGATGGCCTAGCGGTTAAGAGCGCCGACACCCTCTTCTGACCTCCGCGGCGTTGCACGTCACGGGTGCACAGACTTGCATGCAGACAATACATTCATACACATATGGAAATAAATAAAAAAAAATTTTTTTAATTAAAAAAAAAGAGCGCCGACCCCTCTTGCAGAGGACCCGGGTTCGATCCCCAGCACCCACATGGCGGCTAAGAACTGTCTGTAACTCCAATTCCAGGAGAACTCCAGTTCCAGGGGAATCCGAGACCCTCTTCTGACCTCCGCGGCATTGCACGACACGGGTGCACAAAACTACACGCAGACAGTACATTCATACACATAAAATAAATAAATAAATAAATAAATAAATAAATAAATAAATAAATAAATAAAATTTAAAAAGAAAAGACTTTCTGGGGCTGGAGAGATGGCCTAGCAGTTAAGAGCGCCAACTGCTCTTGCAGAGGACCCAGGTTCGATCCCCAGCAGCCACATGGTGGCTGAGAACCGTCTCTATCTTTAACTGCAGTTCCAGGGGAATCCAACACCCTCTTCTGACCTCCGGGGCATTGCATGACACGGGTGCACAAAACTACACGCAGACAGTACATTCATACACATACAAAATAAATAAAATTTAAAAAATTAAAAAAAAAAGAAAGCAGGCTAAGGCAAGAATGGTGGCGCAAACCTTTAATCCCAGCACTCGGGAAGCAGAGGCAGACAGATTTCTGTGAGTTCAAGGCCAGCCTGGTCTACATAGTGAGTTCCAGGATAGCCAGGGCTGCAGGGAAACCCTGTCTCAACAACCCCCCGCCCCCCCCAAAAAAATAAATAAATAAAAAGCAGGCTGAGCACAGGCTGGTGGGGAGCAAGCAGTGTTCCTCCATGGTCTGTGCTTCAGCTTCTGCCTCCAGGCTCCTGCCCTGAGTTGCACTTTGATTTCCCATTCCCATGATGGACTAAGTTATAAACCAAATAAACCCTTTCCTTCCCAAGTTGTTTTGGTCAGTGTTTTACCACAGTGATAGAAAGTAACTGGTGCATGTGGCTAACAGCAAAATTTGCAAAGGTAGCTGGTCCCTTCCCTTGGAATAAAGCTAACAGTTCAGTCCCCAGTCAACTCAGCATTCGGAGTCAGTTTTATGCAGTGGGACTTGGGGCTATTGATGACGGCAGTATAGCCCAGTCATCCTGTTGGTTTATTAAGTCCTCTCCTTCTCAAGTGTATGGGGTGAATATTCTTGTATTTAATGGAGTCCTGAATGATTATTTCATTGTGTGACTCTGACATAGAGTTTAAAACCCAGCCACTGTTAACTTTCATGACCATTGCTAGTCATTAAATGCAGAAATCCTCTTCAACTTCTTATTTCCTCCATAATATATGGGGCCTGGCAACAAAGCCACCAGCTTACAGGGTCACCACTCATCTTGTACTGGCAACCTGTCCCAGTTACTTTTCATTGCTGTGATAAATACTGACAAAGCCAACTTGGGGAAGTAAAGGGTTATTACTCTTCCAAATGACAGTCCGTTACTGAGGGAAGCAAGTCAGGAACCTGCAGGCAGGAGCTGAAGCACAGACCATGGAGGAACGCTACTTCCTGGCTTCCTCCCCAGGACTGTGCCCAGCCTGAATTCTTATACATCCCAGAACTACCTGCTCAGCGATGGCACCACCCACAGTGTTCTGGGCCCTCCCACATCACTCCTCACAGATGTGACCATAGGCCAATCTGACAGAGGAAAGTCCTCCGTTCAAATTCCCTCCTCCCAAGTGTGTCAGGTTGACAACTGAAGCCTTCCAGCAGCCACACTGGGAATGGTATTCCTGGATTTCAGCAATGCTATGGCCCAGTCAAGCAGAGTCCAAAAAGCCTAGCTGGAAAATTATCTGATTTAGTTTGTCTCATAACAAAGTAAAAAATTAAATGGCATATAGTTGCTAAGCATAATGTAAGTTCTCAGTAAATTATTAACTAAATTAATGTAGTTGTAATGACATCCATATCCTGATATAGAAGGCTGCTATTTTGGAACCGTCATGACTTTTATTAAAATGCTCAATATAATTCTTTTTTTGATTCTGAGGTTTCGTACCTCAAATCTATCATGCAATAGAAGACAGATGGTATACTTGCTAGGATTAGGCCTAGCTATCTGTAGCAGAAAGAGCCCTAAATAGCATTTATATATGAAGGACAGAGATTTTGCTTCTTTTATGTAAGCTTAGTGGAAATCGGCTGGGAGAGGGCAGTTCTGTGAAGTCGTTGGTAACTCCAGCTTTTGTTGACCTCAGTCTGTGCCTGTCAAGATCCAGAATGTCTACATTTATTTCAACAGCAAGAGAGAAGATGAGGGGAGAGTATGTAGGAACATACTCTCTTCAGAGTCACACGTCCTCCTGATTGTGTCTTGTTGACCACAACTTAGTCACAGGATCACACACCTCATTGAGAGGCTGAGAAAAGAAATCATTATTTTGGATAGCTTTGACCTAATTAAAAATTAAGATTGTGGGGCTGGAGAGATGGATCAGCGGTTAAGAGCTCTGACTGCTCTTGCAGAGGACCTGGGTTCGATTCCCAGCACCCACATGGCGGCTGAGAACCGTCTGTAACTCCAGTTCCAGGAGAACTCCAGTTCCAGGGGAATCTGACACCCTCTTCTGACCTCTGTGGCATTGCACGACACAGGTGCACAAACCTACATGCAGACAGTACATTCATACACATACAAAAATTGAAAAAAAAAAAAAAAGAGTGAACCCTAGAACCGGGCGTGGTGGTGCACACCTTTAATCCCAGCACTCAGGAGGCAGAACCAGCAGAAAACTCACTGTGGTTGCAAGGCCCCAGCCCCTGGTCCGAACCTAGCGAGCCCCCTTCCGGGCCAGCTGGGACTAAGGAGACCCCGTGTTCTCAAAAAGACAAAAAAAAAAAAAAAAAAAAAAAAAGAGTGGACCCTAAATCTCGTGACTGGAACCCCAAGGAGAAGCAGACATAGAGGTTGGGGGGGGGGGAATGCATGTCAAGACGGAGGCAGACACCAGAGCTGTACTCCCAGCAGGTGGAAAGGCAGAAAGGGGTGGGAGATCCTCCAGAGCCTGCGGAAGGGTCCTGATCCAGCGGCTGCCTTCTTTCCAAACTCTGTGAGAGGGGAAGTACTCAGTCTTTCCAGCCACGAAGTATAAGACAGCGTGTTCCAACAGTGGTGGAGGGACAAGGTTAGCTGAACGTTGCTTGTAGCGACTCCTAAAACCAAGGACTAACACGGCACAGCTGCAGAAATGACTGGTGCTTCATTTCCGTCGTGATTCCCATGCTAATCCAGAGGCTGGTTGGATTTCGCTTGGATGGATATCTGTGGTTCAGAATCTGGCTTGTCAGCTTCTCGCCATTACAACCAGGATGTTCATTCAATCTGCATAGAAGAAAGTGGGAATAAAATCTAGACAATTCGCATATGCTCCAGACCGCGAATGCAGTTAAGAACCTCACAGACATTTTCCCACTTAATCCTTACAGTCATCTTAAATGGTTAAGTGGTTGGTAGCTTAGTCACGTGTAAACCACGGAGAACAGGATGCAAGTGCTGAGGTGTCTGTTTCTGGAGGGCAGACAATGCTAGGTCTGTCTGGCTTTCAAGTTCAAACGTTTCTCCACAGGGGTGATGAGGCTGTGGGGTAACTGTCCTTCCTACCTAGCTGACTGCGGTGTGTCAGAAGTCACTTAGTTCACAGACGGAATGGAGCGTTCCCACCTCCCTATGGCAGAACAAGTCAATGCAGATAAAGTCAACGTCTTTATGTGCTGGGCACTAAGGGGAGATAACGCTATGTGAAACCATCCTCCTCAAATTGCCCACCTTTGTTAAGTCAGCAGTGCCGGGGAGTCTGTAGCAGACAATGGGGATGTCTGTGAATCCTGGCTCTCACATATGGTCACATGATGCCATCAGTTGCGCAACCTTTTAGAGATCCAGGTTCCTAGGCTCCACCATAGACTGTGGAAGCAGAATATTGGGGACTAAGCCGAGGTCTGCATGTTGAAAAGCTCTAAGGTGATGCTTCTCCAGCCACCTGCTGGGTAGCTGAGCCAGTAGTTCACTTTCCTTATACTATACCTTAAATATTAATGATGAAATTGCTAGCTATATGGGATACTAATGTTAAATATTTGCTTTTATTTTTTTCTTCTATTTATGAGTGTTTTTTCTACATGTATGTAAGTGCACACATATGTGTGCGATGGCCAAAGAGGCCAGAAGAAAGCATTGGGTCCTCTGGAACTGGAGTTACAGGTGGTTGTTAGCTGCCATGTGGGTTCTGGGAACCAAACCTAGGTCTTCTGCAAGAGCAACCAGTGCTGTTAACTGCTGAGCCAATCTCTTCAGCCCCTTAAATATTACCTTTCTTAAATTTTTATTTATTTATCATTTTTTATGTGTATGAGTGTACTGTCTGTATGTAGGTTGGTGTACCCATGCTATGAAATGCTGCGGAGGTCAGAAGAGGGCGTCAGATTCCCCTGGAACTGGAGTTAAAGACGTTCTTAGCCACCATGTGGGTGCTGGAACTCGAACCTGGGTCCTCTGCAAGAGCAGTTGGCACTCTTAACTGCTGAGCCATCTCCCCAGCCCTGTAAATATTTTCTTAATAGTAATTGTACAATGCTTGTGTCTGAGAAGCCCATTTGGGAGCACTGTTTAGACAGTGTCCGTCTACAGAAGAAACAGCACTTCCCACTCCTCTTATAAATATCACAACAGACGATAAAGAAACCATATAATGCCGTTTATATCCCTCTGTCCCAGCCCCAGCACTCTACCTTGCCGTTTCTTCAGTAGCCATGCACAGTCCATCTTAGGGCCTGCTGTCAGCTGTGCCTTCAGCCCAGAAGGCCTTTCCCTCCGGTGTTAGGACAGTCTTTGCTCAAGGTTAGGACAGTCTTTGCTCAAAACTCCCCTGCTCAAGGAGACCATTCTGTCCACTGCTTCTGTGGGTTTCCAGAAGCATTTAACATGCCTCCATATCTATAGACTTCCTCGGTCCATTTCTTCTCCCCTGGGAAGAAGTTCCAGGAGAACCGGGGTCTTTGTTGTATGCAGCAGTATATGTTGCCATGTAGCCTATCATTCTCAACAAATAACCATGTGCCACATTCTCTATTAAGTGTGGAATTTATGAGGCTTTTTAGTAGTATATTTGCCGACATTTTCCATCAGTATTTATCCAGATAATATTTTTCCATTTTGATTATTCTATGAAAATAGGTTGAACAAGGTTCTGCTTTAAGATATGTCTGATTCTGAAAAAAAGAAGACATTTTGCAATTAAGATCTATAAACCAAACCATAGCATTTTACATCTCCCCTTAATTTGCTAAAGTTATTTTGAAAACTTAACATCATCACATGATTTAATGTAGACTGGCTATTTAGGGATTTCTGTTTGGAAAATAAAACTGACTGACAGCATTTTTTTAAAGAGCGTCTGAGATTTTGTTTTTCTTTATGGTAGGGCCAACTGCTGAGGAAATGCATGCTTCTGAAAAGGAAGCTTGTTATTCCCAGCTCCTAAGAGAGAGGTCATGCCTCACTAGGCTGGTAAGGTGTCAGGAGACCAGGCAAAACGTGGGCAGGAGTCTTTGATGTGGCATGGCAGGAAAAGAATGAAAAGGCAGGGTAAGCAGATGAATATTTTTTTATTTTTTTAATTAATTTTATTTATTTCTGTATGTGTATGAATGCACTGTCTGCATGCAGGTTTGTGCACCCGTGTCGTGCAATGCCGTGGAGGTCAGAAGAGGGTCTCGGATTCCCCTGGAACTGGAGTTCTCCTGGAATTGGAGTTTCAGACGGTTCTCGGCTGCCATGTGGGTGCTGGGGATCGAACCCGGGTCCTCTGCAAGAGCGGTTGGCGCACTTAACTGCTAGGCCATCTCTCCAGCCCGCAGATGAATATTTTTGACAGACTCTTGGCTATAGGGACACCCCATCCTTCTTCTGTACCTGATCCTGGGCTGAATTGGAGGATGGTGACCTGAATTTTAGAACCCTGGTAAAAAAGAGGTGGGTACAAGGTTATGGATTCTGGATGGATTGGCTGGCCTGACAAAGGCCTGCTCACAGGAGCCTCCAGGAGTTGGCTAACCCTAGGTTGGGCAGCCTGCCCCAAGATCTCAAGGCCCAAGATGACCAAACACCATCCACCATAGAAAATAAAAGCACAACTGATACAGGCACTCATTTGAGCTGTAGCTCAAGCAATTCTGCCTTGTTCAGACCTTTTAAGGTCTGTTGTTGTCTGGAACACCTTCCTTCCCTCCTTTTCCATTTCTGTGTGATGGACTTGCCCTTCGTATCCTAATTGGAAGGCCATCTGTCAAGGAGGCCGTATGGGGACAGAGCTTCTCCTCTCACCAGTGGTCAGCATGGTGACTGGCATGGTGCCAAGACTCCAGGAATATTTTCATGATTCTAGAGAGAAATTTCCCTTAGAGTTCAGACCGTGCATTCATTTTAACTACAAGGATGGCCAGAGTCACGGGGTCTCTCTCTCTCTCTCTCTCTCTTTTTTTTTTTTTTTTTCTGTTGGCGACTTCTTAAGTTGTCAAGCCACAGGTATAGAAGAGGTCTCTTAAATTGGCAATATAATCCATCAGTGAAAAGCCCTGAAGGTAGTCTATTACACAGTTTTCCAGGATACTTTTAAAACTCTGATTTAAATTATGTAGGTCAGACAATCTCTCAAAGACTTCACACCGATACGGCATTCAACGGTGCTGTTAATGCAAGTGGCATCGCAACTTTGAAACATATGTTCCCATTTCCACAGTAAGAGTGTGGAGTTGTTGAAAACTTCAGAAATCTGACCTGATTTCATCACTCTAAAAACAGCCAGCACTTTTCCGAGTGACCCTATTTATACACTGGACATGCTTTGTGCTTTGGCCCCGGGGGGACCTCAATTGAAGTGATTCTGCATTTTCTCTAAGTCTACATGACATCTAAAATCAAGAATGGCCTGAGAGTTGGAAAAATGTCTCCATTTTCCAAAGAAGCTTTTGACAAATGAAGCCACATTTAGCCTACCTTTATTACAAGTGAATTTGAGTGCTGTGCTGGATGCTTCAGTTGTCAACTTGAACACCTGGGAGGAGGGAACCTCAGTTGAGGAATTACCTTCATTGGATCGGCCTGTGGCCATGTCTGTGGGGCATTTTCTTGATTGTTGAGTGATGTGAGAGGGTCCAGCCCACCAGGGGTGGTGCCATCCCTGGGTAGTTGGTCCCAGTTTGTTTGAGGAAGTGAGCACAGGCAAGAGGAGCAAGCCAGGAAATAGTGTTCTTCCATGGTGTGTGCTCTGGTTTCCTGCCCTGAGTTCTTGCCTTGGCTTCCCTTGATGGACTTATGCTGCAGCCACATGAACCCTTTCCTCCCCAAGCTGGTGTTGGTCAAAGTAATTAGGACAAGTGTCAATGAGATGATGTGAAATTTTCAGCTACCTGTATCAGTTATTTTTCCTATAAGAGGAAATAGTGGGGGGAGGAACTGAAATGTCCTTTTCTTTTTTGAACATTTTTTTATTGAAGTTTTGTGCAATTTATACATTTCTCAGTCCAATTTAGACTCATTCCACTTTCCATGCCCCTCACCCCACCCAAGTTCATGCATTTCACCATACAGGTCTTGCATCTTTTTTTTTTCGGTCTTTTTAAAGTTTTTCTATGCAGAGCTTTATTGTTTTGGGCTGAAGTTTACTGTTTCGGTCAGTTCTTTGACCCAGTCCTTTTGTTGTTCCCTCCAATTTGGAGCAATATATACCAAAGTTATGATGTCTGAAAGTAAACTGCATGTTAATTCCAAAACATGTTTAGGAATTCACATTTTTTCCCCTTTAATTTTCTATTACTCTAAAGTATACATACATACCCTCCCCCCATAAATCACAATTACAAAGTCTGAAAATAAGTGGTAGGTTAATTCTAGATCCCGTTAAGGTATTCACATTATAATGGCACAGTTGCTGTCAGGTAAAAAAATATACATATATATGGGGCTGGAGAGATGGCCTAGCAGTTAAGAGCACCGACTGCTCTTGCAGAGGACCCGGGTTTGACCCCCAGCACCCACATGGCGGCCGAGAACCGTCTGAAACTCCAATTCCAGGAGAACTGCAGTTCCAGGGGAATCCGACACCCTCTTCTGACCTCCGCAGCATTTCACGACACGGGTGCACAAACTTGCATGCAGACAGTACATTCATACACATACAGAAATAAATAAAATTAATAAAAAAATAAAAAATACATATATATATATATATATATATATANAAAAAAAAAAAAAAAAAAGAGAGAGAAAAGAATGAACTGATAAGACGATAATATCCTTGAAAAGGGACCTTGATTACTTCTTAAGTTATTCATTTTTAGTCATTAAGTGGGGGATAATAAGTAAAGAAACATGTGTTATCTCAGAAAGTGTAGTGAAAATAGACTTGAACAACTGGGCTTATGAGCGCTCAGGAGCTGCCTTCTGAGATACTCAAGGGGAACGGAGAATGTTGGAACGGTAATCAGCACCTGCCCAGTTGCCCCCTCATTTCCTCCTGCATTGATTGGCAGCCTACAAGTGCTAAACTGCTGCTGTTTCTCCCTGCCCTCCCACCTTGCCCACCACCTCCTTGTCCTCCCTTGAGGAAGACACGATTCCATCTGTACATTTATATCTCACCTGCTGCACAGGGCATCATCTTTCTGTGAACAGTCACAACACTGTTATAATTATGAGTTCTTAAAGGGTATGGACCTTGTGTTCATGTTCTTCATATATTCATTATCCAAGTGCTTGGTATATAGCGTATGATCAACACATCATTCCATTGATAAACTGTTGAACGGCTAAGCAAATAATGACTTGATAGGTCAATTGCCCAACTTCTCACTATTCACACATTTTTTTTTTCTGAGTCTTATCTGCAACACTCAGATGTTCTAGCCTGTGGAGGAAATATTGTGTGGTTAATGCATGATATATTTAATCTTTTACGCAACAAACCTCTATGTGTTGTCTATTACATGCACAATGGTCGGTGCCTAGGATTCGGGCTCTTTCAGTGATTCCTACATATATATGTTCATAGAAAGAGATTTGCTAGAAAAATTGGCCCACATCATTATAGAGACAGCCAGTTCTTCTGAATCTATAGGTCAGTCGGTAATCTGGAGCTGAGAAGAGCCCGAAGCTTAGCTCTAATACAAGTCTGAAGACCTGAACACTAGGAGAGTCAGAAGACTTGAGATCCAGGAAGAACCAATGTTTTTGCTCAAGTCTAAGGACAGAAAAACTTGAATGCTTCCATGCAGGAAAAATTTTCTCTTTTCCCAAGGACCAGCTTTTGTGTTTTAATCTTCTGGACTTTCAACCAAAAATGCCTTCATGGATACACACAGTATAACATTTGACCAATATCTGAGAACCCCATAGCCCAGTCAAGGTGACACATTAAATTAACCACCACAGCCTCTAAATATGTTTTCCCACCTCAGGCTTAACAGTAAGACATTTCTCTTAGAGTCCTAACTTTAACTTGTGGTCTATATGACAATAATGAAAGGAAGCTGGCTACCCTTGTCTAATGGGACACTAATGACATGTCTGCCTTTGCCTTTAGGCCCAGGCAGACATTTGACATCATCATCTCTGCATTTGACTAGTCTGCCTGAGTAGCTGGACAGAGCAGGGGCAGGATCAGGAGCGAAAACATAGTAGAAGGAGCTCCTCTGGTACCTGGGCTCTCCATTAAGGCACAAGGAGCCAGGATTTGAGTTCCAGCTTTCTGAACATCAGTTTCCTTATTTATACAAATACCCTGAGTTGGACATGATCTCTAAATTCTTCCTAGCTCTAACACTTAATTATGGAATTATTTTGCAAGTCCAGGAGGTGAAAAGAATCTGCAAACTGGGATGAGGAGAAAGTTTTAGAAATAAACAGTGCTGATGGTTGCACAACATTGCAGATCTGCTTAATCCCACAGAATTGTGTACACTTTAAAAGGTTTAAGCAGTAGGGGCTGGAGAGATGGCCTAGCGGTTAAGAGCGCCGACTGCTCTTGCAGAGGACCCGGGGTTTGATCCCCAGCACCCACATGGCGGCTGAGAGCCGTCTTTAATTCCAGGTCCAGGGAAATTCAATGCCCTCTTCTGACCTCTGTGGCATTGCACAACACGGGTGCACAGACCTGCATGCAAGACAGTACATTCATACACATAAAGAATAAATAAAATTTAAAAAAAAGACAAAAAAAGGTTTAAGCAGCAACTTTTATGTTTTACAATCATGTGTTGCTTCCCATGGACATACCTCCTGAGGAATATGTTCTTTGGCAATTCTGTCATTGTGTGAATTAGTTTTAAGATGGTGATGACATCACTAGGCTGTATACTTTGGCCATAGTGCCCTCATCTATGTGGCCATCATTATATGACACATGGCTGTCTATATCTTACCATAACAGCAATGCTTTTTTTTTTTTTTTTTTTTTTGTTTTGTTGTTTTTTTGGTCTTTTTAGACAGGGTTCCTCTCTGTATCGCTGGCTGTCCTGGAACTCAGCTATCTGAGAAAGGCGTGGCCTCGAACTCACAGAGATATGCGTGCCCCTCTACCCTCCCAAGTGGCTAGGATTAAAGGCTTGCACCAACCATGCCCGGCATTTATTTTATTTCTCTGTATGTGAAGAATGTACTGTCTGCAGGCAGTTTTGTGCACGCGTGTCGTGAGCAATGCCCGGACTGAGTGGGGGAAGGGAAAGAAAGTAACAGAAAGAAAGGGTGTGCGGATTCCCCTGGTAAAACTGGAGTTTCTCTTGGAATTGGAGTTTCAGACGGTTCGGGGGGGGGGTTTGAAACGGGAACGGCGCCAATGGTAAATTAGGGGTGGCTGGGTATCGAACCTGTAAGGAAGGAAAGGAAACCTGAGAAAGGAAGGGTCAAAGAAGAAGGGAGGGTCGAAAATGTCAAAGGAAGAGAGCGTCAGGAAGGGTGCAATCTTGACCGCTAGGAGGAGGGGGGGGGGACGCAATCTCTCATGATAGGAACTCTAGAGAAGGCTGCAAGTCGAGAAGACCGTTTGGCATACATCAAACGAGAAAAAAATCTCTGACAAATCCTAAACAAAGCAGCGTAAAAAGAAAAAGGAGGGAAAAAAGCTCTAAAGCTCCACAAATAACTCTAAAATAACTCCTCTAGGGCTCTTGCATAGCGTCGACGGGGGAGGATGGAGGGGAGGAACATGGCACTCGTAGGAAGGGGAGGAGGTCTTCGGCGGACATGGGCGTACCGTCTAAGGGGCTCGGGAGGTACGCTACGATGTCGGACTAACGTCGGGGGAAGGTCGGAGGGGAAGGGGAGGTCGAGGGTACTAGGTCGTGAGAGGGGGTAGGGAGGAGAGAGAGCAGGGGAGGCGGGGAGTCGAAGAAGGCTGCATCCGTAGGCGAGCCAAACGGAGCAAAATGGCTTTGTAGAGCGGTGTGAATCGGACGCGTGGAGGAGCAAATGCGTGATCCGACGGGTGTTTTATACATTAAGGCAAGGGTCAAAGGAAGGAAGGACACAAGTATAGAACGGCTGCCTCATCGGCAGGCGGGAGGTTGATGGATGAAGTATATTAGAGAAAAACTGGTCCCAGAATACAGAAAAAAAATGAACATT